>VZUI01077142.1:0-137861 GCA_013401135.1 Cettia cetti
CTTTTTTCCTTTTTTTTTTTTTTTTTTTTTTTTTTTTTTAATAGTATTTCAAAGGTTGACTTTGTGCGAAATCAGAAAACTTGCAGTATGTGTTTAATGTTATATTTAAGCAGATAAACATGTCAGGCATTGCACTTTGGGGTGATAATAGGTGACAATTTACTTATTTATTCATTCCAAATTTCTACATGCACATTAATGGAACGTCTCTTCCTGGATGTAGGCAGCTTATCACATACGTAAAAACCCAACAAAATTAAGACAAGAAAGAGCACTAATGAATTAGGGGAAGCCTTCTTGGACACAAAAATAGCCATCTGCAAAACTGATATCCTTCTGATCCATCCTTCTGTTGATTTCTTCTTTCCACATTTCCTTCAGATCATCTCAATCCTTATGCTCAAACACATCCCCTGAATCTCTGAAACCCTGAGAGGGCCATCCCCAGTGGGATTTTCATGTGCCTTCAAGAGCAGACCTGGGGTTCTTTGGAAGCAAAGATAATGAGGATTACAAGCTCCAGCATTCTCAGAAAGAATATTCCAGCTGTATTTTTCCTTTCTTATGTTCAAAGCAGGGTTCAGCACTTCTGTTGGTCTTATTTGTGGGAACATGTGGAGAAAGAGTGCATTGGATCAGGAAAAGTTGTGAAGAGATGTAGAAGTCGTGCCAAATCCTGAAACAAAGGTTTTCAGACTATGTAGAGTTATAAAAATGCTTCCAGGCATCTTGAAAGACTTACTGGACATACTTATTTCTTTTTGTTTTTTTTTTTTTAAATAAGAAACTATGCAGAACTCCCACTTTACCTGTATGCACACAAATTTGAAGTAGCTAAATTTGCAAAACCAACATCTCAAAAGTTAAGATATGCCAGTATGAAAGACTGATATTTAGTTTTCATTTCCACAGGAATTTTACTTCTGTGTTTCAAGACCAACAGCTTTCTCATTACATTTTTTCCCCTTAGGTATCATCTGGCTGAAGAAGGAGTAATGAGAGGGAAGATTTTGCTCAACTTCTGCAATCTTTAGACCCTTCTCAGTACAACCAGTATATTCAGAAATTAGATGCACATATATGGTTGCACACCAGCTCATGTTCTAATCTCTAACCAGATTCAACCTCTAAATTTCCATGACCATCGAGTTGGAGTGAGGCAAAAGTGAGTTTTTCACTGACTGTGAGGGGAGGCTTTGGGAAAGATGTGCCATAGATGAAAATCCTTGGCTGATGCCTGAATTTTTTCATGAGGTTGGGGGTAAGGATACAATGCCACATGGTGTGCTGTATGGCTGCTTTCTGAGGCATCGACCCACTTCCAATTCAGGTGTGATTTACAGCATGCTCTTGCTTTCTTCCTGAGCAATTGCATGAACTCTGTAATAATTTGAAATGGTGTGTTCTTACATGGTAAAATAATCCCGTGTTCTTCATTTCACTTAAAGCAGGTTCAATTTCTGTGCAGCTCTTCAGTCACAGAGTGAGTGAGAAATAGGAATGTGATGTGCGGACACATCTGGTAGCACCACCACAGGGTGTGCTGGGTGTGCTGGTGGCTGGGCAGGGGGTGTGCAGGTGTTGGGTGTGCAGAGAGCAGCCCCAGTTTGCAGTCACCTAATTAATGGCAGCAGAGCCCCATGAGAAGAAAAGCCTGAAGTAGCCCTCGAGACACAAACATGCACCTCTCAGCATTGGTGGGCTGCTCCTGGTGCTATCAACAAAATACCAGCACCCTGCAGGGGTTAAAAAGGGGATGGCTTTCATATTATGGACCTTAGATCCCTCTTTAACAGCTGATCACTGAAGGTGATGATCTTTCTACAGAAATTAACAGGGAAAGAGGGATTTAAGGAGAGCAAATTTATGTGAAGGTATGACAGATGGAACAGCAGAAGTTCTGGCTGGTATTGTAAAAGTAGCTGGAAAATATGCAGTGGTGGTAGCAATGTCAATATGAAGAATGCAATGAGCAGCTCATAAAAGAAGAAGCAGAAATATGAATTCACAAATCACCCAACATGAAATACTCTGAGGTATAAGAATAACAGACTGTGAGATTTGCTTCTCCACACAAAATTCTTAAAGGACCACCTCTCCTTCAGCTGGATTAATATGTATTAGAACATCCTAATCCAGGTTAAATTCACCTTGAACTTCTTGTTAAAAAGGTAATTTTGTTTCTAGTTCTCTGCCCTACTACAACCCAACAACATTCTTCCTCCTATGACCAACAGTTGGATCATGCAGCTGGAAGACTGTGACATCCACAGACACTGAGACATCTCACAGGGAGGCCACTCTTTTGTCCTGTAAGGGCTTGTATTGCAAGAGCAGCTGGATGCTAATCATGCAAATGACATCCTTAACAAGTCTGTGCAACAGGAAAGGTGATTTTGTTTCTGTTAATTGAACCTATGTGGCCCCCCACAAAACTGCCCTGGATTTCCAGCACAACTCACAGGAGCTGAACTCAACCTACTATTTGGCTTTGTTCTCTTTTGCTTTTCTCTTTGTTCTATCTGCTTTCTTCCATGCTCCAAGCCCACTTTCATATTTCAGAGCATCTTAAAGCATTTCACAATTGTAGGTTAATTAGCAGTTTCACACCAAACTTTACAAATGGGCAGGAGCCTTTATCTAGCACAGGACTGGAGTGGTTTACTCTATCTGCTTTGGATCTGAGGGATGATGGCTCTGCTGTGAAGCGTTCCTTCCCTCAGCCCTCCTGGCCAGGCCGCTAGCTCATATTCTGGGGGGCTTTGGGCAAGGAACACTTCAAGATAGGGAAAAGAGACCCAAAAGAGGCTCCTTACCTCAGGATGTTCCAATGCTTTATTCTTGAAGGGTTCCCAGGGGCAAAGAGACCGAACCAGGAAGAGTATGGGTTTTTCTAGGTTCTGTGTCCCAGGACAGATAAGCTGGCACTGAGCCAATTGGCCAGAGATAGGGGGGAAGGTGGGGTCAAGCTACATAGTTACAGGCTTTGGGGTTCCTTTTGGGGTAAACCATTCCCCAGAGGGATACAACAGATCCCAAGTCATGGGAACAGAAAGAAAAAAAGACACACATCTGAAAAATGAGACTTCAGAGGTGCTCAGCTTTCAGGATACACAAACACACCTTGGTCATGTCCAGCTGTGTGCTGGAACAGGACACCACAGCCCTGGTGTCCTAAGCTCCAATTCTGAGTGCAAGCAGGCAGCGATCTATAACACATTTCCACACACCCATGGTCATGAATCATGGGGCAGAAAACAAGGAGCACATCCTCTGCACTTTAATCTACTCAGGCTTTACACAAAACGATGTTTCACTAACAGACTGACAAAGGGGTACAAACAGACAAGGTGTGGTGATCTTGTAGGACAGAGAGCTGCTGACCTGACAGGGCAGCTGCCAGGAAGGCATGACTCTTCTTGCACAGCCAAACTAAATTTGGGAACCCTGATCCCCTGCACGTAAATGAGAGTTTGAATTTCACCAGGTCAAGGCACAGTTTCTATTCCAAAACTGACAAGCTTCGATAACAAGATAAAAAATTACAGTACTTTACTTAACTGACTAAACTACAATTTGAATAAATACCTGCGCGTTCCCACTTTGCACAAAGGAATACTCAAGGTTTGTTGGTTGTTTTTTTTCTGAAATACACTCCTTGGTTTGATGAATAACTATTGAGCATACCAAAATACATCCACAAACATTTCACTCAACCAGTATGTAAATGCACAGACCACCTCCAAACACAGTAAGTTTTCTTGAGACCGTGCTTTAAGAGACACTAAATCTGAACAGACCGCCTTGTTCCCTCCTGCCATAACTGTAATTTCTATGACAATGAGGTTACAGAAAAGTACTTCTGGAAAACTCTGCACGTAAATATAATGAAATAAGCATAAGCATTTCGCAGGAAGCTGTGCTACAAATGAAAATTATAATTTGAATTTTTGTGGAGCCTTCCTGTTTATCAGGTACACAAACTATTAACCGTGTATTTCCCAGACCAGACAAGCCACATGCTACTAAACCTTTTAGTTCTGACCTTTGACTGGTAGACCTAGTTATCAATGCAGGGACCAAATACAGAGACTGTGAAATTCTCCCCCAAAAATTCTCTCTGTAGTGAACACATGAGAGAATTATGCACTTTACAGTCAATCTTCTGGTGAAATTTGTCTGAACTTGTTCACAACTGCAATTTTAAGTGAAATCATGATTTATAAACACATACAATTTTCTAAAGCAGTTTAGGAAATTGTGTTCATAAATTTGATCCTTCCATCAGCAGTTCTCATTTCTAGAACCACCTTGTTAAGGAAAAAAGCAAAACCCGACTCACTTTAGTCAGTAGTCTAACACATTTTTCTGCCAACATTTTCCTTTAAAAACTGTATTATGTCTGTCCCATAAAGGTACATTACTGCTGTCAATGTCACCTGTTGTCACCACTATGGTATACAGATAAAGGTTTCAAGCACTATGGAGTTGTACTTGGCCTTTCATGTGGGTTCCCACACAAAAGGCTGCAGTCCCTCACCTTTATATTGCAAGCCACTGCTTTGCCATCATCGCCCTTGTACATCAGCTTCATCCCTCGCAGGGCATTCATGGCCTCGATGAATCCTGCATACTCTCGGTACTGAACATACGCCTCAAAGTTTAAATGCCCTCCAAAGCTGAAAGTGTGAAAATTCCTGCCAGTCATTTCCTCTCTGTAAGGGTCCAACATGGGTATGTCCACATTACGGATTTCTCCAAATTTCTGGAAAACCTTTATAAGGACTTCTTCACTTGGCTTTTCTGAGCCAGTCTCCTTCGCTGCAAACCACTTACAAGGCAAACCCTCCAAGTGAATAGTATCTGGCCTTTCCCCAGGCAAGGTTTCGTTCATATCTTTCGCATCACGGAAAAATGAGTCCCAGTCATGTCTGGTAGGAAAGTCAATCTTGTATTCCGCAGCACGCACTTTTAAAATGTCAGAGAAGCCGCTCAGCTTTATTGTTTTGCCATCAAGGCACGCCAGAAAAGATTTAACCAAACTTTTGTTCTCAACCTCGCCTTCAAACCGAATGAAATCCATTGTGCTTTTAGAAATCCGCAGAGTGGAAAACTGATGAGTTTGCACCATCCCCTTCAATCTTTCCATCACTTCCCAGTTCGAAATGGATTTTCCTGGTTGCTTCAGCTGAGGAAGTGCCACACTGATGGTCATTTTTGTAATGGGTTTAAGGTATAACCCACAGGGAGCACAGAGCTCTACAGCTTCTGATGTATCATGAACTATTGTTGCAGCAGCCATAACAAAGAAAAGGCATAGGATAAAAAAATAAAAGACGCAAGTTTAAGTTGCAGACCAACAGTAGTCAAATAAAATAGCCCTTATCCATAAATAATTTAATTCTTTGGTGATTTAACCATTCCCAAGTTAAAACGATGTCTCTTAACACAAGAGTGAATTAGATAATTACAATCGAGTAGTACAAACATCTTAAATTACTTTACAACCACTAGAGCCTAAAGGTAAATAAATCTCTGTAAGGCCTCTGAATAGAAAACAAGAAGCTGATGGACAGTCTTAGGAATACATGAAGTTGGTATGTGATTGCTCAGAAAGCAGCTACCCTTTCTTAGGAGGGAAGGGACTGGCGGCGCGATGTCACACCGCTCCCAAATCTACTTAACAACCAGTGAAGCCCAGCAGGCTGGCGCCGAGGCGGATCTCACGTTCTCCGGAAGGAAGACCTGGAAGGTGTCTGCAACGAGAGAAAAGCGCCCCTTTCATTTAAAAGCACGAAGCCCCACCGCCCCACCCTGCCGGCAGCGCCAAGCAGCCTCCGCAGGACAGGGCTGGGTAGCAGCGCCAACACACCGGAGCCAGCGGCCACAGCCGGCAGCTGCCCCCCGCGGGCGGAGCCCGGGCGGCGAAGGGACACCCCGGGACGACGCCAGCGAGGCAAGCGCCCCTCGCCGATGCCAGGGTAACTCGCACCCCCGCCGCCGGTGCTGCGCGTCCCCCGGCAGGCAGAGCCCGGCTGCGCGTCCCTCGCTCCCGCCGCGCGGACGGGACCCCCCGCGCCCGCCTCACCCGCAGCTGCCGGGACGCGCCACCCCGCGTGCGCCGCCGCGGCTTCCGCTTCCGCGTGGCGCGAGGCCCCGGCCTGCCGGAGCGCCTCGCTGCGGGGGACGGCGCCGCCTGGCGGAGGGGCGGGACGCAGGGCTCAGGGACACGGGGACTCCGCTCCCCAGGGAAACGCCGCCCGCGCTCCCGGCGTCCGCAAGGACGCTCCGTGTGCTGGGCTGAGCGCACACCCGGCGTCCGGACAGGCGGGGTTCACTGCAAGGCACGGTATCGCTTGGCTGGGAAAAGAAGCGCCGAGTCATCGAATCCAACCTATGGACGAACACCAGCGTGGCAATAGACCGTGGCACTGAGTGCCACGTCCCGCCTTTCCTTAAACACATCCGGGGACGGTGACTGCACCGCCTTCCTGGGCAGCCCGTTCCGATATCTAACCGCCCTTTCTGTGAAGAAATTCTTCCTAGTATCCAACCCAGACCTTCCCTGGCACAGCTTGAGGCCGTTTCCTCTTGTCCTGTCTCTGGTTGCCTGGGAGAAGAGGCTGACTCCCGCCTGGCTACAGCCATCTTTCAGGTGGCTGAAGAGAGTGATAAGGTCACCCCTGGAGACCTGGTCCTTTCTCCAGCCTGAACAGCCCCAGCTCCCTCAGCTGCACCTCATAAGACACATTCCCCATGGGACATGTACTCCATAGGACATGTGTTCCCTCTGCTAGCCCAGGACACGAGGGCACAGCCACAGCCACCCTCCCCCTAGAAGGCAGACTGCGGTCCTCCTCCACTATTTTAAAACAGGTCTAGCCTTGGATAGAATTCCACCATTTGAGAAACTGTGACTGCAGCAACCTTCAGCAGCAGGCTGGGCACAAATAATGGCTTTGAGGCACCGTTGACCTCAGCGCAGGTCACCATCAGTCCAGCAGCTGCAGCAAGACCACAGCTGCTGTGCAGAGGTGCTATTTCACACCAGAGATGCTGGTAACTGCTGGTCCTACTCTGTTCGGTTTTGTTTAAGTAGTAGTATAAACACAGAATAAGGAACTACTGCTGTCATACAACACTTGAAACAGTGTGTGCTTTGTAGTCTGAGAGCCCCTGCATTGTATGTCACAACTTCTACAAATTTGCCCTTGGGAGCACACAAAGCTAAGCCAGATATGTTCCAGGGAGTTTCTGTGGCAGGGCAGGGAGACCGTGCATATAGCAATGATTTTGAATTCTGTGCATAATTATATGCTCAAGACTGCTCAAGACTGTGCCAGAAATCAATATCCTGTATTTAAACTCAAAGACTAGAACAATGTTCTGAAAAGTTACAAAATACCAGCATTGAGGTTACTCGAGACAGGACATCAGCCACAACTTCAAAAGCTATCACAGACTATTTTTCTGATATACTCAAAATAAAACTGTTACAAACATTATGTTTAAATGGGCAAGAGGAAGTACTGACACACCTTTTAAAGGATGTAATCAAGCATCAAACACCTTTTAAAAGATTTAATCAAGTATCTGCAGTATAGAAAGGGTAAACTCTCTCTGCTGAAATTGAGCAGATGTGTTATTCTCATTTTTATTTTTTCAGTGAGATACTTAAATGAGTAAATTAAATGCCTCCCTTTGACTTTCAGAGTTTTAAGTGAAGGTCAGTAAAGAAGGGTATGAGACCAATGGGTAGAAGGATGAACCAGCAAAGTGAACATCAGTAAGGGACATCAGTAAGTATCTGAGTGCAACTGTACATGTAAATCTGTATTTTACTGTAAGAAATTGATTTTCCCCATCTCTGTAAAATATGTTGTGCTGTCGACCTTACAAATCACCTTTCATGTCTAAAAGCTTGTACTTTTTTTCTGACTTCAACTGAGAGTTTAATGGAAGATGTCACTTGTACCTATTAACTCTCTTCTGTACTTTTCAGTAGTTAAAACACAAAATCCCACAAAAGTTCACTAGAGGGAGTGCTTGTTACTTACATATAAGACATCTATTCATAAACACAATTAAAATAGGCTATGAACAGCAGATACTAGGCTTTGTATTCATGCCAGAATACAGATAATTCTTCCTTTCTTGGAAGAGGATATAATCCTCCCAACTACACGCAGTCCTATCTGTGTACTTTTTCTGCTCTTCCTGAAATGCACAGTTTTCTTGACCTTAGTGGTCATTTGCAAAAGCATGCAAGATGTTACGTGGGTGTTTACATAAAATAAAACAACAGCCCAGTATGATTCCATTTCCTTTCCTTCCATCTTCCTTCCTCTCCAAAACACACCAAAGAAGAAGAAAACCTCTTTTTAGTTTAAAACTTAGCTGTGTCTCTTAGAGAATGATTTATCTCCTGTGTTCATCTAAATCTTTGCTACTACTCCAGAAATGCTCCTGATATATATCTTTTTAGGAACAGAGTATGTCACACCTGTGGTTCCTTTGGATATCATTTTGTTGACACTGATTAGGGAATATCTTTATTCTCTCCAACAGAGGAAAAACTGAATTATTCACTGTGTATTTGAACAGTTTATGAATGGAAATTGGAAGTGGAGGCAGGAGCACAGAAGAATCTCTCAGATGAAAAGATTGCATTACTGTTGAATAGACATCGCAATGTTGGTTTTAGGCTCTAAATAGACTCTGCACACAAAGCAAAATTAATCCCTGAGGTGGGTAGAAACAGAGGAACAAACCTGAAAAATATTGGTTTATTTCCCAGGGTAAGAAACAGCTCCACAACTAATTCCATTTCCTTTCATTAGCTCTGTTCTTCCTTGTTTGGACTGTTTGGTGTGTCAGTGAAGTTTGTGGGTGTGACAGATCATCTGCCTTGGAAACAACACGTAAATTAGAAGTAATACATATGCTGATGTAGGGCAACTTTAATCAACTAGAATTAATAATCATGTCCTGGGCCTGGCTTTCTACAGGTCTAACTATCCCATTCTGCTTCAAGAGATAAAATATGGCAATATAAACATCCAATTTCACTTTCTCTGACACAGCCTTATGGCAGAGAAATAGCCTTGAAGCACTGCGTAGGATGCAAAGCAGATAATTTTCTACTAATTTGTCTCTGTACCTGTGTCCACTGCCATCTATCTCACACTAAACAAAAATGGCAACATTTCTGCTTTTTGCTTTCACTGAGGCAGAATTAACATCTGTTGTGGTATTGGTTTATGAACTGTCAGGTGAAACTATAGTGTGCTGTAGTCTATAGATCATAAAAATTAGATTTAATTGCCAAGACACATTGTACTGTAATTGTTAGTGTGGTGTGTTTTTTTAAAAAGTTTAGTACTGTGCTGTTAGATTCACTGTTGGTTATTTCAGTTTTTATAGACGGGTCCATGAAATTTTCGCATAACGACAGATTTCAAGAACTATCACTTAAATCAAAATGTAAAAGACTTAGACTTTTTCCCTACTTTTTTCCATTGTCTGTTTAGGGAAAAATATTTTAATTGGATTCAAATTAATGTTTGAAAATCAAGTATTTCCTCTGTAGTATTGCTGTTACAGATTCATACCAATCATGAAAGCATCTTGTGCTTTTATGTACACTTTTTAAATCCAAAATTTTTTTTAGTAATTTATGGAGTGAAAGACAAGAGCTGTTGACCTTTCTGAAGAAAAAAAAGGAGCAGCAGATTAATAACACTAACCTTCCTCAGCAGGATATTTTTCCACAAGATTAATTTCAAGTGCAGCTGTTGACACCATAAGGAGCTTGTTTGAATTTTTTAAAGAGGTAAAACTGTATTATTAAAATTGAAAAATTACAGTTCTGAAGAAGACAAGATCTTTTAAGCAGACAAGATCTCCTCTGTAGGTTCAGCATGCCCTGCCCACTAAAAGTTTCACCCAGTCCAAAAAGACCAGATCTGGCTGAAGTATAAATGACTGGCATCAATTCCATATTTCAGGAGCAATGTCTGTAGCCCAGCCTTGCTTCCCAACACACTCATCAGGATGTCAGGGGAATCAGTGGCAGACTGGTCTGTGGAGTTTGCACTCTTTTTGCTCCTGGCAACCTTTTCTCATTTCCCAGGGCCTGATTGTGAAATCTGAAAAGCTAGACAAAGGAAGGATGACCAACCCAGGTCACATTTGATTTACACATTGCACTCTTTTCATGCAGAGAGGTACTGTCAATATGTTCCAGAATGTGCTGCCAGGACTCATTAATTACATCTTAAAAAATGTCTTCTTGTCATTTCTATTACCAGATATTGAGATTATACTAAAATGCAGATTAAGGCAGTTGAAATAATCATTAGGCAGCCCAAATCAATGACAAAGATTTATCAAATTTTGTTTCTGGCCTATTTTATATATACATACTTCTATATCCATTGCTATACATCAACCTATTTATACAAATGTTCATACATACATGTATATATATATAAACTGATTTTCTCCTAAGGTCCTTCTGCATCTGACAGAGACACTTGAGTTTGTGTAGGGAAAGTCCTCAGGTGATTCTGTGCTACAGAATGACAAGTTACTCCAAGATTAATTTGTAAATATTCTTCTCCCTTCCCTCCCCAGGTATATCACCAGGTAAAGAGAAAACTCAGATGTGAAGAAAAGACTGGGTAGCCAGAATGAAATTCTGAAAGTCATGTAGGTGCTACATATTTGCTAATATTGGGTAGCAAAAAATTTCCAGCCAGTAACTGAAAGATCACAAAAAGATTAGGTGGTTGAACTTGCCAAAAATGAGCAGATCTTCAGGTACTGTTGCCTGTTGTGTCATCTGGAAGCAGCAGAAAATGTAAAACTAAGGAGACATAAGGCTGGATTAATGACATCAGCTTCAGGTGTAGTGCACTTTATTTTGAGCTGCACCGCAGGAAAGTCTGACACATATCTGTGTAGAATTTACTTACTCTGTCCATGTTTAGACACTCACATAAATCCTGGGACTTTCCAGTATTCTGACTGCAAGACCCAAAACATCACTGGAGGTGAACTATTTTTCCTAACAGTGCAATTACTGGATGGAATAAGCATTTTTTCATTATATTTAACCTGAACTTCTCTATTCTGTTGACAATAATATTACAGGCATAATGGGAAAGAAGACAGAGGGAGAAGGGAGGTTGCCATATATTTAATATATTTGGGCAATAGTTATGTAATATAATGGCAGTCCTGTTTCAGGGATAAAGTGAAAGTTTTCTGCTAGTGGGGAGAGAATAAAAAGTTTTTATCAAGTAATTTTAAGTATAGAAGAAGTAATTAATTCTAACTTAACCATGTATTTTCAGCTACTTACACTACAGTTTAATTGTTGCCTTACTTGTACTTTGGTATGAAATGACCACATGCAACAAGCTTTGCACCAAAAGAAAAGTTATTTAGGTTAGTGCAAGGAGACTTAATTATGAGTTGTTTTTAGAAAGGGAAATGTTTCTGTGTTTCTATGATGTGTTTAAATATTTTACATATATATGGCACAATGGCCACAATATTTTATAGTGTGGATTATGCTATTGTAGGAGGCTTTAAATTCTATGACAGTGATTATCTACAACTTTATCACCCTTATCTTCACAGCTGGGCTATCCCAATTTTCTTTACAAATGTGCATATCGTTCCTGTGATCTCAATCAATTTTTAAGGGACCCCGTTTTAAGCAAGTTCTTCTCATCAGAAAATTGCAAGGAAGTATAGTTTTAGGCAAACGTTTGCAGTTGCTGACACTTAGCTCAGCTCTCCTTTTTTTCCACTCAACTTTTTTTCATAGGCATTCTGGCATGTTCCTACTAAAATTGTGAGTTTAGGGATATGGCACATCAGTTGGAGAATAAAGCAGCATCCTAGCAAGGATAAACTCTCAAGGCCTGCCAAGTCCAAGTTCATGACAGCTGATAGTGACTATACAGTATGCAGAAACAGCAATTTGATTGTTGAGCTGTTTTTCCAACAGACTGAAATTGATTTTTTTTCCCTGTCAAAACTTCTCTATAAAAACTTTCTAGCTAAGATGATTAAGCATGGTGGTGGTTAATTTTTAAGCGTGAAGCTATTGCTTCCTATAGGCACACCTGAATGCAGCAAGTCAAACACCTTAGGTGAGGTTTTAAAAAGTCAATTGGGAGAAGAGAAACTACTCAAGACTGAAGTCAGTTACAGATTTGAGGTCTTGGTTTCAGCTCTCTGCTGGAGAAGAGTGCTGAATCTCTCTCTCCCAAGGATCAAACAGTTTTGTTGGTTTTTTTTAAGATCCTTTCAGTGGGAAGATCACAGGACCTTCATGATTCATTGGCTTCTTCAGGTGAGGTAGGAAGCCTAAACTGATTTCCCATTTCAGCCCAGAGGGAAGCAAGCCCACAATCAAAAATTTCAGGGCACATTTTTATTACATAGTCAGAATAGGATGTTCTTAACACAGAAGCCACTCTTCACTGTTCAAACCTGAGATGTTTAATTTCTAGCAAATTCTACTTTTCAGTCCAGGCTCTGGGAACCAGAAATGTGGTAGTGTTTATTAAATGATGAGTTTAAAAGATAAAGGAAAATTGGGTTAGCACTTCAACGGCCCAGTGTGCAAACATTGTTTGTGATGTCTGTTGCTCAGCCAGCAGTTACCTAGGGGCATGAATCTAGTGAGGGATATTCTAAAACCTGCATGACAATGAGGTCTACGTCTGTGTGATGTTACTTGTTAGAAGTATTTGGGGAGATTTTCATTTGTATACAGTGTTTTTCAATTCTTTTCACAATGGCTTAAACTCTTTCAGGTTTTTTTTTTTTTTTCAGATAAAAGTCCAAGTTTCCTGCTGGGCTGAGGGATGTCAAAGACAACCATGTCTGCTGATCTGTCAGAGAAGCACTTCCTATGAGCCCTTTCCTACGCAAAACACCAATGCTAGTCAGCCAGCTCCAACCTGGCTGACCTAATATTATTTTTGTCTGTGGTCTTGGGGAGTCCAGCCCCATGCCTTCTCCACCCAGATCAGACAGAAGTCAGAACTTCTGGTTAAGATGTTATCATCTGCCCCAATCTGTTTGGTGTCTCTGCTGGAGCTTAAATACCACAAGCAGAAGAAGGAAGAGTTAGTATTTGTGTACACCTCTGCTGCCCTCATGCACAGCCCAACTTGTTTAACTGTGGGAGCTGAAGAACATGCCACACTTTAGTCTACTGCCGCCAACACTTGTAAGTGCACTGAAATATATATTAAGCAACTGAGGTCAACGCTTCTGCATGTGACTTTGGGTTTCACACTGCTGCCAGATTCAAAATCACATCATTAAAGTTGAGCACTAAAGTATATCTGAGAAACAGCAGATCTGAGAAACTTATGTTGTTCTCTCTCCATCTCCTTCTCACCACTTCTCTGTGCAGGAAGTTGGCTGCAATTTTTGATATTACACCAAAGCAAGGAAAAATATTTTTAAAGAATAGTGGTTTTTAGAAGAGGTTTCTGTACACAGAGCACATTGCTCTCTTTGTTGACCTTTATCTATAATCTAAAACCCTCAATGGTTCAAGCAGCGTGCTCCAGAGTAACTAGGCTCTCACAGCAACAGATGAAAAGAAATGTATCTGACTTATAATAAAACAAGAATCATAGAATCATAGAATATCCTGAGTTGGAAGGAACCCACAAGGATCATCAAAGTCCAACTCCTCCACAAGCCAAAGGGTTCCTGAGCTCTGGCAAGCTGGTGCTGTGACTGCTTCTCTGGGGAGTCTCTTCCAGTGCCCCACTGAAGAGTAATGAAATACAGGCAAAACAAAAAGAATGCATCAATAACTATAGCATTTATAGCATTATCTACATTTAATTAATGAAGATAATGGCAAAGAAAGAAGAAAAATATTAATGTTCAGAACCAAAGTTTCACCTTGAAGGTCACTAACAGGAGAACAGCCTAATAGAGGAAAAATGGAATGTAACTTAAATTGAGTGACTAAACCTCAAGAGGAATGAGGAGTGCTAGGCATGGGTGCTGTAGCCCAATGAAAGAGAGGGACATATCTGCAAGTAAAACATACTAAGTATTACTAATTCAGAACTGCATTAATTGTGGGAAATTATTATTAGCACAGCTATTTTTACCAGGTAGTTCTAATTTTTATCAAGAGTAATACACCTAAAACTAACATTGAGCTTTTGACTCTATATTAAGAACTCTGAATATGTACTGGTTTTAATCATCAGTCTTCCTGAACTGCTTCTTGGAAAGCCCCAGCTTACTTCTCACTTCTGAATTTTTTCACCTCTGTTACTTTCAGGTTCTTGTATTTCTTGTTTGTGTGAACAAAGCCATGGTGGACATGGTGGACGGATGGTGGACGGATTTTTTTTCATTTTTTCTAATTTAATGAAAGCTGCTTTGTATATTACTACTCTGATTTATTTTGTTTCTATCTGCTTAATATATGATGTTTCCTTAGAGGAGCTCATGTTAAATGATTGATCTGCTAAGGAACAAATGAATAGCTAAGGTAATTAATTTCTTTCAACATCCTAGCTAGACCTCAAAGAGGATGACCTTTTCCCAGTCTCAGACATTTACACCAGTCAGGAAGGATTCTTACCTGATCTGTTTAGCATAGGGCACTACTACCAGTGCAGGGAAGTTCTCTGGTTTAATAAATTAGGAAAACAAATGCAAACGCTATCATTAGGAAGAAATTTTAGCATAGAATTTGATTTTACAGGAACAACAGAGGTCTAAGGATTCTATCTTCATTGCTGGCATTACTTAACGTGATGTTTTTGTTAGTTGTCTCTAAAACAGGGTGTCTGTACCCCAAGGAATGTGAAAGACAACTCAGGGGAGGTCAGGAAGGATATGTTTTTGTACTATTAACAAATGAAATAAAGATATGAGTTTTTAAAGTAGTGTTTCTTTCATCTTTATGTCATCCTTTTTAATTCCTATTTCTTGTAAGTTTTATAATGTACATAATATGTTATTATTATGTGATTGTGTTATATCTGTATAACTTATTTATAAATAAACATACATCTATTGAAAGGTTGTGTTGTGCTTTTTTTTTTTTTTTTTTTTTTTTTTTTTTTTTTTTTTTTTTTTTTTTTTTTTTTTTACTTGGGTTGTATGATCAATGAATTTTGGAGACCTGTTTTATACTGGAACCATCCTGCACTGGACATTCATCTGATCAGCTGCCGAGCATGAGCCTTGGTACAGATTAGGACTCCTCATGTGGCTAGCCTCATGCAGCACTATTGAAACAGGTTCCGTGTTTCTTCCACTATGGAAAATTAATCTTATGGGTGAGTAATCAGGCTGCTAATATAGAGACAACATATTGCTTCCCTCTTACTCATCTCTGTCTTCTTCTTGGATAGTACTTAATATTTTAAATAATTCTTTGCAGTTTTCCTTTCTTTAAAGGGAAGGTACACATACATTGAAATTTCAGTGTTGCAAACCATAAGTCAGTTCTGGAAAAATGCCTCTGATGGTGACTCCAGCATTTGTGATGCAAGGTGAGTGAAACAGCTATGCAGTGATCCATGAGCAACAAAAGAGGTTTTTGAACTGGAACATCGTAGCAAATATTCTAAAATAGCTTTGTCAGTGATTAAAAGAAAAGAAAAGAAAAGAAAAGAAGAATTAGGTGTAATAGCATAACATGTTTTGTATTGGCATCCTACAGCAGAAATGCATTCAGTAAGGAGAGATTGAAGAAATTCAATGTATGTTAAAGAATCAGGTAAGACAATAATTTACTTCTTTAGAATTTACAGAGTCATTAGGAGCAAAATTTATGCCTTACACAGTTTTTTTGACTGACAGGAGTATTTGATTTGTGGTAGTATTTGTTCAATATTTGTTAGTTTGAAAATGTTGTGTTTGCCTAGACTGGAAAAGAAGATTGTTTAAAGGGCTTAGGTAGGAAGGAACTCATCTCTGTTCAGGGTGAGTTAAACAGGAGTTCCAGGCTTCAGACTGAGTCAAGAGTCCCATCTGGAAGATTTTTTTTTTTTTTTTTTCTCATTTAAAGGTGGCATTTGAACAAATTGCTTGAAAAATTTATGTACCCCATCATTTGGTCTAAGACAATGTTAGATAAACATTTAATGTCAGAAATTGAACTGATTCTGCCATAGGGAAAGGATGTGAAGAAATAAGACCCCATCCAGCTCTATTTGTTTTGTGAAACTGTGGCTGCTATTTCTTAATATTGTTTTGAGTTATACAAGGCTAAATTTGGGGTTTGGTCTACCTTTGCTCTATCTGTTGTTGAAACAAATTCTAGAAGGGTAAACCCCTGCACCTCCAAAAAATATTTTACCCAAAGTCCCATGGATTGTAAGTGATGTGTTTTTATTTTATATATTAATTGTGTAATTATGTAAAGCTGTACTGTAACAAGCCACATTTTCTTGAAAATGTCTGTATGGAATTTAGGCTTAACCACAGTTAAATAAAATTGTGAAAAAATCCCTGTTAAAGGCAATAGCTCTTTTCTGAAAACAGGGTTTCATTGTTATTTCTACTGATCTAGTTAATTTATTTAGCTAACTATGTATTTTACTCTTGCTCAATTGTGTAATTCCACAGTTCTTCTGTTTTATGATGCCAAGTATTTTACATATATAAATCCATCTCAGGAAAAGGCTGAAGTTTTCAGAACTGCTTTTGTAAGTTAAGAGCCCGAGTCAGATTTTGCCTTCTGAGGTCACTTAGACTTCATAAAGAAATATTTTCCTCAGTGTCTCTTTTGAAAGACCTGTTAAACATGGGCAAGGTGCCCACAACAGCAGAAATGAATAGGATGAGGACTATGTGACACCAAAACTCAGAGAGCTGCTCAGTTTATACTGCTTGTTCTTCAGGAGTTTTCTGCAGGGAGAGGGGCTGTTCTTGTCCTCCTGCATGCATATGAATTCCACAAGCTGCTGAGAGGGAAAGTCACATTTGGGTGATGAGAACAAGGGAAGATAGCTGAGATGTGCATGCTGGAGGGACAGTGGAGTACAGGGAGATGACCTGTACTGGTGTTGACACACCATGGCCAGCTGGTTAATGTGGGGAGAAAATTGACTTTTCTGTGGAAAGCTTGCATTGTCCTGGAAAGACAAATTGTGAAGACAATATTGAATTAATACTCACCGCATGCAGAGCTTATGAATACTCAGCTTGACAATATTCATATATATATGAATGTATATCTATATACAGAGCTTCTCAAGGATAAAGATAAAGCTCAGATAAAGAAATCAATTATAACTAGGCAAAAGGTTCTTTATAAAGAGAAGGGCTAGTACAGAAGTGATTTTTGGTAGCTGTTTTTCTTGTGAAACTGTTAATGTGAAAAGGTCTGGTTTCTGTCTTCACTCCACTGTTTTCCTCACAGGACAGTTGACAATTTAGGAGAAACCTCAGGGAGCCAATGAAAAAGTTCTGTGTATTTTAGTGGGTTTTATATTACTATTTTTAGAAGGATAACATGTTATGTAAGGAAATTGAAGCCTTTTGTAAAACCTCCCATTAAAGGACTAAAGCAGAGCCTGGAGTCTTATAGATTTTGCCTTCAACTTCTGTTTGATATGATGCCAGAGCCTGGGAGTTCACATCACAGCCTATACCAATACCTATGTGGTGAAAGGGTAAATCCTAATGAAAAATGCCCAACATCCTTCCTTTTCTGATCAGCTGTGCTCTTTTGACCACGTGCTTGCATCTTCATGCACACATAGAGTAAGAGTAGCTGTATTCTGGGTTTTTTCCCCTCAGTTTTGTGCCCTGATTTTTATTTAGGAAATTACTGGAACCTGTAAAACCAGATCTATTCACAAGTGACAGTAACTAAAACATGAGCAAAGGAGCATCCTTTCTGCTTCCACTGTTCCATAAGGATGTCACAGCCTCTGTGGGGTGGGCTGCTCCACAGGAGCAAGCCAGGAGCCAGGAGTGGCCGTGAGGTTGGCAGGGCCATGCCCTCCTGTGGCAGGTCAATCCATCAGCACCCAGCAAAGGAGCAGGAATAAGACAGGGATGGTGACCACGGGCAGCCCAGAGCCCTGTAACCATCTGGCAAGGCCCCAGTGATGGGGCAGGCACAAAGCTCAGCAGGGACAGTAGGTGATGGCCAGCAGGTACAGGCTGGGCACAGACTGTGGTGTAGGCTCAGGAGAGGGCCACGGCTGATGATCTGAGCATGGATGTGGTTCCCAAGAAAATGGGAGCTGTAAAGCTACCCCAGTGATACTCCTGGCCCTTTCTGCCCTGATTCTTTCCCAACAGTGTGAACCTGGCCAGGCTGCAGAACCAGGGGCAGCACTCCCAGCCTGGGAGAATGGGGGCTCAGCAGCAAAGATGGAGTGAATTTTTCTTGGATCATTGAGAAATGCTGTTGTATTACCTGGAGAGTTTTCTTGGAAGAATATTGCATTATCAACAAAGTCTCTGTGTTCCAAACAGGGCTTTCTGGGTCCTGGAGCATGAGGCCAGCAATGTGAAAAAGCTTTAGGGTCCAGCAGGGGCCAGTGTGGCCATGGCCTGAAGAGCCTGTACTGGGGAAGGAGGCTTCAAGCTGTTTGTGCAGAAGGCAAAGGGGCATATTCAGTAAAATCCTTGAGGGTTTGATACTTTTAGAAGCATCAAGTTCCTGGAGGAAAGGCACCACCCAAGGTGTGTTTCCTCAGAGGAAACATAATTTCTTGGAATTTTTGGTTTGTGAGAAATGAAGGGAAAAAGGAATATCATTCTGTGTATAGTTTTGTTCTGACTCAGACCAAACCCAAATTTTAAGAGTGCCTGAATTTCCCAGAAACCTCAGAACCCTTTCTGATCATCTCTGGAAGAAGGCTTGCTCTGCCACTCACCATTCTGTTCTTTAAAACAAAAATAATTGATTTCTGCACAAGTCCTTTTCAGGAACCACATTACTGTCTTGTGGTTGCAACTGAACTTTACAGCACAGAATATAAATATTAAAATAAAAGACTTTCACAATAGAGAAAAGAAAGGACTCTAAAGCTGTAATGAGGTAGAAAAAAGAAACGGAGCAGGTAAAAGCCTTGAATGCTGAGATCACACTTATTTACATTTACTTCATACAGCCACAAAGATAATGACTTTTTTTATTGTGGCATGGACTTACTGGGAACAGGAGGGATAAAAGCAGATAGTGTTAAAAATCTCTCTCTTCAGACAGGAGTTAGACCATAACAGAAATGTAAGTTGATAATAATGTGGCTTATTTATATTTCAATACAAAGTTATAATGTGCTACCTGATACTTCAGTGTGAAAAAACATTGCTATGGATAAAACAGTCATGAGCATGCACAGGAGCTTCATATCACTTGTTTTAGATGTTAAAATCTCTTTCCAGGCAGTGATGTAGCTCATGTTACACTTAGGTAAAATATCTAAGATGAACAATGCAAGACTTTTCAGTTTCTCATCAGAGAAGCTTTTTGATTTTTTTATATATTTATCCCTACCTCACCATACACAGGCAAGTGTAGGGATGTTATTTGGATGAAATTTTTGCGGAGAAGCACCTGCGTTGCCAAAACCACATCAATATAAAAGTCTTAATGGATTCCAGGAACTGGTCTGTATAGTCTGTCTGACCCCTCCTAAGTGGCTTTTACTTCAGGCAGTTTGCCACAGGGATGGGGTTCTAGCCTCAGCTGGATACAACAAAGTAAAAATTTACATCATCTTGTTCCTAGTGATATCCTACAGGGAGGAAACAGAACTTTGTTGACAGTGTAAGTGCATTTTCATTTATGGATTGAGATTGTGGCAATGGCAGAACATAAAAGCCAATAGATTTGACCTTTCATGCCCTCATGTTTATATGTACAGTGGAAACTATCTTTTCTATATACCCAGTAGTAAATAAGTCCTGCCTTAAATACATTGGTTGAGTGTTGAGCTTAAATTGCGATGTGCCCTTGCTTTGAACAGCTTGAAATTGCTTCTGTGCCTGTGAAGCTGCTCAGAGATAAAGATGGCTTGATGTTTTTATCTGTTGGATGTTAAACTGCCTTGGTATAAAATCAAAGTCCTGGCTGAAATTTAGAGACAAGTCATGAGCTAGCCGTAGAGGTCAAAGACCCCATTGCTAAGACATAAGGATGGGAAAAGGGAATCAATGAATAATTCACAGTGCAGGACTTCTGTTTTTTCTGCCTTTTTGTATAGGTGATGCAAAGTCCATTTTTCCAAATCTGTTTGTGAAACACCTAAAAAATGCTTGTAGTCCTTACCAATGCAGAATACATAGCAAAAGGAAATACGAATGATATTTTTTGCCTTGTGTTATATTTATGAGTTTAAAGTTCAGCATAAAATCTGCATGATGCCACAGCACTGACATGAAAAGGCCTAAGGCATCTGGCCTGAGTCAGGGTTAAAAAGTCCCTTTCTTCAGAGGTGTGTTGGGTGTTTTATTACTGTTACTAGAACAGTAATATGGAAATGAGCTTTCAGTGACAACCCTCCACCTGGGGCTCAGAAAGCTGACAATTCAGTCATACAACAAAGCCATGGAATTAAACACGTTATTCCTGCCCTGCTTTGGCAGCAACTCCCGGGAGGTGAACAACAGGGTTTTTCAGCATGTGCCACTGCCCCAGCCTCAGGAATCCAGGATTGAGCCTGCAGCACCTCTTGCTATGACCCTGCTCAAGCAAGACAGCTCTCCAGCCTGCAGAGATGAGGGTGTTGCCTCTCTGTCCTTCAGTCTCAGGCACCTTCTTCTCCTCTGATGTGAAGCCAAGCCAGCTGCACTGAGCCCTGGGCCTGGTAGTGTTCCAGGAGCTCTGAGGTAGGTGCAAGGGTCTTGCTTTCAGGATCTGAGAACTCTAGTCACTCCTCAGCTGAGTATTTAGGATCCTACTTCAAAATGGCTATGTGCCTGTTAATGCTGATCCCTTGGAGCATTTGTGAATTGGACTGGCTCCCTTTGAAGTTATTCTTTGGACAGTACTGAACTTTGAGAACTCTATTGTGGGCCATTGCTTTTTGGACTTTAATTTTTTTTAAGTGTTTTTAATTGTACTTCAGGGCTGTCTGGGTGAAACTGTCAGGACTTGTCAGTTTTTTCCCCACTTCCTCTCGTTTGCATCAAATCTCCAAACAACCCAAAGAACCCCCCTAAAGTGAGGTGCATTGAGAATCCCATCTCACCTTCTTCCTGTACTTCACTATCTATCTTCTGCCTTCAAAATTACCAGATTTTCCCACAACTTGTGGCTCCTCAGCCCTGAGGATCAGCTGTATCTAAAAAGGGATGACAGACATCTGGGAGGAATGAGTCAAATGGAAAGTAAGTCAAATGCTTGGTATAGATGAGTAAACAGTCCTATTGAGGAGTTCAAGGAGGAGATGGAAGGCCAAGGATTGAAGATAACCTTTTTGCTTTCTGAAAAAAAAAAAATGTTAAGATGGGGGGAGGGGGAAGAAGAGGAAGAGGGGAAGGGCATGCTAGTAAAAATAATTGTGAGTACAAGTGGAAGAAAGAGAGAATTACTGGATGTCAGAGCTCACCTACTACTCTGGGAGTGCAGATAAACGTATTTCCATCCCAAGCTGTATTCTGTCACTTTTGATATTTGCTGACCAAAACCCAAAACTTTTCCATTATATCCTGCTCATGGTTGATAAGCCCAAGCTTTTCAACTCAGAATCATCAACTGAAACTTTTATCTCAGGACTGAATACAAGCTCATGTATTCAGGGAAAAGGGAAAAGAAAGTACATGGAGATAGAGTAAAAAGCTATTAATTATATCAATAGTTTGTCTTGTTCTTTCCTTCTTGATTACCTTACATTGTTTCTTAAACAATAGACTAGACTACATCTCCAAAAAACAGGGTAGAAGCAGATTTGCAAGAATTATTTCTTAGGGTGATTTCTGTTTAAAAACAAACAAACAAACAAACAAAAACCCATCAAAAACCCCACTGAAACAAACCAAACAAAAAAAAAAAAAACAACCCAGACCTAATCAAAAACAACAACAAACCCAAACAAGCCCAAAAAACCCCTCAAATTTCTAGAGTTTGGAGGAGCTGAGGTCCTGCTGGAGGTACCACAGTAAACCAGGGATGGCAACTCCTGTGCTGCCATGCCACCACCTGGTGGGACCTGCTCGTCCCTGCAGCTCCCAAATCTTCCAAATCCCGTGTGTGATGCCCATTCCCCAGAGAGTTTTTTGCATTTTGCCCACGGCTGGTCTTTCAGTGGAGCCCAGATACACCCACACCCCAGTCCATGATCGGGTGCAGGTGCAGCCAAGTCTTCAAAACTTTGTCCCATCGTCTTGCTCTTCTCCAGGTTTCAGAAGGACGGGGCATGGGTGAGGTAAAGTGTACTCCAGGCTCATCCACTTGCAAACTGAGTCTGATTATCTGCAGATGCTGAGCCAAAACTGTGACTAGTCTTGTGTGCAGACACAAAAGAAATGGAATTGTGGGGCTAAGAGTGCATTAATGAAGCTCCTGCTCTAATGAGCAGTATCAACAAATCCTGGGGGGTTTTTTTGGTTTTTTTTTTTTGCATATATGATTGACTTTAGTAGTCCTTTGCATCCATAGAGGCAGGTAGAGCCGAGGTAGCCTAGAAATATGCATCCTCTGACCGAGGTCAAAGGAGAGGAGGAATATGGTTATGTACTTTACTTAAAAAGCAAGCTTTCTCACAGTGTTTGTGCAGGGGGAGAGTGGTTTTCATGCTATTATCTCCTAGTTTCCACAATTTGACATTCCAAGCTACTTTTCAAGGTGTCATTTTACATTTAATGAGTGCTCACTTTCCTTTTGGTTTTTCCTGTTGTTCTGGAAATGTTTAGCTTGCAGTCTGTATCTCTGTGCTGCAGCTGCCACGATATCCTTCAGAGAAGAATTCTCTTACATCTTGCAACAGCAGCATGACATGTCAGTGCAGCTGCCTGGGATTCTTCCACCAGGTCATATTCCAAACTGTTGATGATGCTGGATTTTTTTTCATTTCACTGGAGGGAAGGAAGTCTTTTGTGGATAAAACTGGTTTTGAGTTCAACTCCATATCACCTCAGATCCTTTTTTAAAGTGGTTCTTTTTAATTATAACTTGAACTTTCTTCTTCACCTACTTTTTGCTCTTAAGAGAAAAGTTTTCCATCCCCATAGTTGCAGGAAGAGGTTTCAAGATATGGATCTCTGATGACAACCCATAAAAGTGATTATTTAAGAATAAATAAATAAATAAATAAATAAATTTGTACCATCTCTTAGTACTTATCACATCTAGGATTTCTAGATGCATGAGACTGGAGTAGGACTTCCAGGTAAACATGAGAAGCATTACTTTCTGCTCCCATTCTCTAATTTTGAAAAATTTTATTTGAAAGATCTCTACAAATATCTAACAATATTATATACTTAATCTGCTAGAGCATCTGTTGCACCAATTGGTACTAACTCAGACTCTTGTTTCAATTTTTCTAAGGTGTACACCCACAAAAATGTCATAGTTATATCACTTTATGAGAAATGGGGATGGGAGAGAGAAAATCACTTTTATACTCATCCGTTATCAGATTTCATCTAAGCTTCTGTCTAAAGTAGTTTAGTTTCATAGACTGAGTATATCAAGGCTTGTTTTTGGAACCTTCATCCTGAATATATGCTCAGCAATGGCTCTAATGAGTTTAACTCATTAAAAAACCTATGAGCTAAGTCTTGCCTTTCTGGAGTAAGTCATGGAGGATGGCAATTCATTCACATGAATTAAACAATCTAAAATGCAAGAGCCTGGATTAATCTTGACAGCTGGGGATTGATAGACATTTCTGTCTAGAAAAGAGATTTACTTTTTTGCCAAGGAGGGAGTGAAGGAAAGGGAGAGAAGAGGGAGTGAGGTCTCTGCTGGTGATCAAAGTTTTCTAGTTTCTGTTGCATCTGACAGTCAAAGCAGGGGCCAAACAGGTCCTTGGAGACATCCCAGGCTCTCCAAGTCACAGTCTCAGCAGCCCTGAGAGAGGCAAACTTCAGTTTGCATTGAGTTAATGGGACAGCAGTTTGAAAATATAATCTGTGGGACAGAGCCCCACATTGTATCCAATCCAGAGCCTGCTGAAGGGGTAAAAGATGGAGAGAGTGTGGATAAACAGCAAAGACTTGGAAGTCAGCCAATTTGA
This sequence comes from Cettia cetti, assembly GCA_013401135.1. NCBI lineage: Eukaryota > Metazoa > Chordata > Aves > Passeriformes > Sylviidae > Cettia > Cettia cetti. The sequence goes on from VZUI01077142.1 coordinate 24,216, forward strand.
TTTTCTTGAAGCTGACCAACAACAGAGGAACATTGCAGACACTTGGAGTAGCACCTGGCTTGGCCATTCCTCCTGCTGTGTCTCTTCCCTTCCCTGGGACTGTTTGCTCCTGCCTTGTTCTGGCAGGAACCAGAGGATGTTTGTGGTGCCAGCTGTTGCTGTAGGGAAAGGACAGCACAGCTCATCTCAAAAGTGGGGAGCCAGGAAGTTCTGCACAGAAGGAGGATCTTGAAGCAGGTGGGAGCAAAGTTTCAGGATTTGATGCTCATGAAGGTCCATGCTCTTGTACAAGGTGTCAGCCAGGGCTTCAACATATGTGATTAGCCCACTGAATAATTAAATTTAAATGTATTCAGTCTAGCTCAATGAACTTCAATTAGTGATGCACTACCCTTATTTTTTAACATGTTTGCTCATATTCCTTTTCCTTTATAAATGTTGGTATTTCCCAATGCTTTCTCAGTAGGAAATGCAAAATAAATGTGTCATAAAATTGTTGATTTCAAAAACACATTTCATTTTTCTCCATTGTTACAAAAAACAATAGATGGAGCTGAAACCTGCAGGAAGTATGCCTCATCATCCATGGCCATGGGCTTGTTAAAGACTCAGCCTCTCACATTTGAGGTATGTTTCTAAGAACAGAGGTTACAAACAGATCACTATATAGGTTAAAAAAAGCTGAGGCTGCCACTCATATCTGTGTGTGGAAGTAGAGAAGGAAGGTCAATAATGTCCCCACATCTGAGGTAAAGCAGGAGAAATCTGCAGGATAGAAAATCCAGGACAAATTAGTTCATGCTTTGGGAAGTGGGGAAACACAAAATATTGTGCTTGTGTGGAAGCTTACATGTGCTCAGAGATCTGAAAATCTAGCTGCCACTGCAAGTTCAAAAATCAAAATCCTTAAATTTCCATCCTTCCAGGCCTTAAAATAAGGTTAAATGTTCTTCAACATTAGTTGTGGAAAAAGAAATCAAACCTGAGAAAAGTTTATTTTAGATCTTAGCCTTTTCACGGAGCCATAGTGACCAACTACATAGGAAACAAATAATTTCTTTAATTTTTTTTTTGCTTTTCTCATTTGGCTTCTAGCTGCTTCTAAGGAGTTTGTTCAGTGTTGAATTAGTCAATGAGAACCAAAGAAATTGCTGCTACAGATGCTTTTGGACTGAATTTTGCTGCCAGTAAGCCAAATAGGTTTGTTTTTCTGCCACTGATTCCAGCATCCCCAAAGTGTCCTGGTCATGTAGGAGAAGTGGCTCCTAGTGAGCCAGCAGGCTGGCCACCTTAACTGGCATAGCTATTGCTGCTTCCCATGTCTCTGTTAGAGCTACAAAAATACATTAACCAAGCCAAATCACCTCAGCGACTCCTCACACAGCCTTTCCTCAAGCTCTTTCATCATTTTCATTACCCTCCCTTGGACACTTTATAATGGCTTTATAACTTTCTTATATTGTGGTCCTCAATAGTTAGGTAAGAACACCTGTGTTCGAGGCTTCAGGAGCTCAGCATCATGGCAGAAGCCACCAGGAAGCACTATTACCTGTCTTCTCTCATGCTGGCCCAAGACTCCCTCCACACCACACTAAACTTGCAGCAGCAGGAGCTGTGGCAAAAGAAAATTAGAATTTCTGAGCTGGCAAGTGGGTCCTCTTCAGAGGATGGATGAAAAAAGTGAAAACCCACATAATGCATAGGGAGGAAAGCCAGGGAGGGATGAGGACTATCCCTGCATTCACATGGGATGGTGTTTTTCAATCTCCAAATTCCTCTTCACTTCTGCCCTCCAGTTTCTACTGTGGCAAACTGTGGGGTGAGAAGCAGCAAGCAGTGACCCCTGGAAGACATTTACAGGGGTGATGGAAATCACAGGAAATGAACAGCTGGGTGGCATAAAAGCAGAGACTTTAGGCTGATTGCTCATCTCTGTTCCTGAGAATCAAACCTCAAGCATAGAGCAAGGCAGGTGCTGCAGAACTATTCCCAGCACATGTTAGCATGTGCTTCCTCACCAGAGAAAGAAACAATACCTTGACGGGGGGTAAAAACATACATTAAAGGAAATATTCAATTGGTGGAACAGCTATTCAGAGTGCCTAAGAGAACACAGTCTTGGGATATATTATGTACTGATACCTAAATTGCTATTACAACTCGGAGACATATTGAATACTGCAGAAAATAACTATTAAAATATTTGTGGATGAAAATGTATATTCTTTTCTGAGATGAAAATGAAGAAGAGAAAAGCTTTCTGATGTGTAAGGGCATTTGTTCCTTAAAATATATATAATATATAAATTTTAAAAAGAAACAAAATAATGGGTTTATTCTTTACTCATTTGGCTTTCTTCCATAAAAAAGAAAGGGCCTTCTTTTTTTACCTTATAAAGCAATTTGAGTAGTGATCACCAAACCCATCCTTCGACTGTGGCAGCAATAGGAACCAAAACAGAGGAGATGCCCAAGACCAAAAGCTGCACACTGCCCTGTCAGTCCTCTGCTTGCTCAGTCCCCTTCCAGCCCAGGCTTCTGGCAGGAATCCTGTAGCTGCCTGATGCCTTGGGCTCCCTTTGTGAAACTCCCCCATAAACTGACCAGCAGCCCTTCATTTTACAGAACAAGTGCTTGCATTGCCTGCTGTCCCCAGCAAACAGCCAGCTCCTCAGCCCCGCTCTCTGTCACCCTGCAGGTGTGGCCTTTTGCAGAAGGAGGTGATGCTCCAGCTCAGGCTGCACACAGAATCCTCAGGCACTGCCCAGGAACTTGTCACTTGACATTGCAACCATGTGGGGTGTTCAAATCTGCTCCTCTGGTGTGCACCTTCTCCAAGTCTTTTATTTAGGAAGACACATCACACTTTTCAGTGCAGGAACGACAGACAACGGCTAACTGATGTGTTTGTTTCCCTGGCCTACATATTCCTTAAGAAACACTGCTTACACTAGAGATGCTGCTTTGGCTCACAGGTCTCTGTGCTCTCTCCCTGCTCACTAGCAATGGCATCACAATTATTCAAAAACTTCTGACTGAAAACTTTTCAGTTCCTCTTCTATGCAGTTCAGGGAAACCAAAAAGCACACTAGTGCTTTCAACTTTGTATTGTGAAGGATTTTTATGATGTGCTATATGCCTGAAACAGTGATGACAATAATCCACTTAGCCTATATTGCCAAACTAAGGAGTTTGTTTGGGGTTGTATAAGCTTTTGTTGGCATTAAACAGTCTCCACTTTGATCCTGTTGTTGTTATTGTGCTACAAAGAAATACAATGAAAGGCACAAATGAAGATTTGCAGATACATTCCTGAGACATGCATTGGAAATGAAGATATGCTGAGAACTTCCTGAGAAAATAATCACAGAACTGAAAATGCATTTAATGTGGAGTAGATACACATTTCAGGATTTTTTTGGGACCTGAAAAGACTGCTATTTTAGAACTCTGTTTGCAAAAAAATACAGCAAACTGTTTGCTCTCTGCCAAAACAATTGCAACTTCTTTGGAAGACAATTACCATCACAAAATAGCTCAGTATAATCTTTCTTGGCATCAGCATACAAACGTCTCTGAATTAGAAATGCAAGGTGTACATTAGAGCAGAGGCCCTGCACTCAGCTGGACTACATTTCTTGGGCTTAAAAAAATTTTTCCAAAGCTTCTTTCCCTTTTGCATTCCTAAAGGAAATGACTCAAGACAACACAATAAACATTCAGTCATGGAGCAAAGAAATATCTGGAAGGAGAGAAAATACATTGTTGCCTGGGTCAAGGGTAAGTGCAGATGAGTTGACAAAGCCTGCAGTTAAAACGTGAATAGCAGAAGGATTATCTTCAATCTGTCTACGTACATTTAGTTTCCTCTTTGCAATCAGTGTTTGCGCTGTTGATCATTGAGCGTTAACACATTGCATGTACATTTCCTAGTGATGTTTGTGCTATATCAGCCATTTCCGGGCATGGCCCGTCATGTTATGTCCCCCCAGATATCTGAAGTGTATGGCGAAGCAGGGCATGGCAGAAAATCAACCCGGTGCTCTGCATCTCTCCTCCCTCCAGGCACTGGAGCCTGATGCCCAAGGCTTGCTCGCAGGTCCCTGTCTGCTGCCGGGAGCCTCAGGCACAATAGCAGCTCCATAGAGCAGTATCTCTGCCCTGTGGGAGCCCGAGCTGGGCCTCAGCAGGAGCACTGTGGCTGTCCAAGCCAGCAGGTTTACATGTGAGGCTGCCACTCTGGAAAACTGCAGCTAACGGGACACCTGTCACAGCAAGCGCCCCAGACCGCTCCTCCCCAGCTGCCTGGGCGCTCCTACAAAACCTTCCCGACCCGAGCTGCTTACTTCCTCACTTCTTTCCCCTCCCCACTGCCCTTCCAACACAAGAGCCATAAGCAAGCAGGCTTTTTCCTGAGTCACCTCGAAGTGTGTGCCCTGCCCTGAATGGGAGCATTCTGAATGCACAGCTTTGAAAGCAAAGGCAACGAGGACATCAGGAGCAAGGCTATGGCCCCATGAGGATGTCAGGAATACTGGAATCATTTCAGGAGCTGCCATGGTTTTACTTGCACATTAGCAGAGCTGGGAACATAATTTGATCCTTGTTTTTCTTTGTGTGATGGTCTCAGGAGTAATTACAAGACTAAGAGTCCAAGACTGATGCATTTATCATGGAAATAGAATTCAGGTTTCTGATTTAAACTGCGATGCAGAGCCCTTTGGGAATATGCGCGACCTCACCTCCCGCTCTCACACACCCCATTCCCTTTTGCAAGAAATACCATGATTTTTTTTTTTTTTTTTTTTTTGTATCTTCTTGAAAAGATTTCTTAGAAAATGTGTGTCTGGAAAAATCAAGAGCTTTTCTGAGTGTAATAGCCATACAATTAATAATTAACAAGCAGTAAAATCATCTCATTTTTTTAATTATTTTTCTCTTTACCTTTTCTTAAAAAGAAGGGGTAAAACCAGACTTCCCTTGAGACATAGATGACACCTTTAAGCAATGGTATATGACAATTTAAGAAATTGGGTGGAGTACTTCCTTCCTGCAATCTGTAGTAAGTGAGAAGTTAGAGACAAATAGGATGTCTTACACAACGTCTGAAAAACAATCTTTCAACAGTTTTTAAAAAAAGTTTTCCCCCCTCCCTGATGGGCCTAATCCTGAGTCTTCTTAATATCAACCTGCTGTCTTGGTAGGTGGAATTCCTGGTGCTGGCCAGCTGGTAACTCCTTCACCTGTTATTTTCTCTTCTTGCTCAGTAGGCAGGCTTGCTTCTTTCACACCTTGTCTTGGGGGTAAAAGTAAATTTGTCTTCAAGGTATTTTTGGTGGCAGTCAAGACTTGACAGCATCTGCTTACCCAAATGTGGTTAAATACATTTTCCCAGCAGCTGTGTGATACAAGATGGAGGACAAAGGGGAAAAAAACACAACCAAAACCTGCAGGGATCTCACCATCCTGTATGCAACAGACACAGACTTCTTTTTCAGCACCCTCTGCTTGAGAGCAGATGGCTACTCTGAAGCATCTAGTGGCCATATCTGAGTTTGTCACATGTACATCTGGGCAGCAAATAAATAAAAAAAAAAAAAAAAAAAAAAAAAAAAGAAAAAAAAAAAAAAAAAAAAAAAAAAAAGAAAACCCACTTTTCAAATAGCTTCCAAAAAAACCTCAAAACAACAAAATACCAAAAACCCTGAAACACTTTAGTTGATAAAACAAAAAGTAAAAACAAACATAAAGCTTTTTTTTTTTTCAGCCACATAATATATTTTGCTTCCCTAGGTATTGACTTTTGCAGGAGCTGGCCATTTTCCTGCTGGTTTTGTCCAAGAGTTAGACAGAGTGGTTACAAGGATCTAGGAAGATGGTCAGGCTGAGGAAAGGCTTTCCCACTTGTATGTCCTTCATTTGGGGGTTGGGCTAGGTGATCTATAAAGGTCACTTCCAACCCAAATCTTGTATTATATCCATGACCTTGGTTTATCAGGGAAGAGGCAGACAGGAAGCACTGGTTTCCTGCCCACCAGCCACTGAAGTGTCTGGGCTAGCTACCGAGGTCTGGCAGGAAAAAAGTCTGGTGGGTAAGGGACCAAACAGCCTTGATAACTAGGGACTAGGGGAGCAAAGTGCATCCCATTGTAAGAGATCAGTTTTGTGACCACTTGAGGAACCTGGTTGTGCATTAGACTATAGGACCTGATGAGATGCATCCCAGAGTCCTGAGGGAATTAGCCATTTTAGTTGCCAAGCAACTCTCTATGGTATTCCAAAAGTCATGACGATCAGGTGAATTTCCTGGTAACTGGAAAATGGGAAAACCTTATACCCATCCTTTAAAAAGATAGAAAGGACTGTGGGAACTACAGACGTGTGAGCCTTTCCTCTGTGCCTGGGAAGATCATGGAACAGATCCTTCCAGAAGTTATGCTAAGACACATGGAGAACGGGGAGGGGACTCAAGACAGTCTGCAGAGCGTCACCAAAGGCAAGTTCTGCCTGAATAACCAGGTGGCCTTTGTCATTGGAGTGACTACAGCAGTGGACAAGGGAAGAGATATTGTCAGTCTGGACTTCTGTGAGGCCTTTGACATGGTTCCTTCCTACATCCTTTCTCTCTAAGCTGGAGAGAGAGGGACTCAAAGGGTGGATTGTTTGGTTGGAGTAGGAATTGGTTGGATGAACTTGTCCTGTCCCTAGTAACAAACACAGCTTTGATCAAAGCCTTGCCCATACTGATTTCAGTTGGTCAGTCCCTAGGTATTTCAAAGGCATGATCCCAGAAACTGAGACCCAAGAATATGTCTGCTTTGGTTGACGTTGTTTTACCAGCTTCTCCTAAGAACTATGGGGCAGAGACCCAAGACAGAGTTCAGTTCTGGGGTAACACTCAATTCCTTCTACTGTAAGTGTGTAGAGGGACCCCTGCTCTCTGTAGGAACACAGACATTTTTCTCTTGAGCTGACCCACACTTTGGGAGGGCTTCAGAGCAATGTGGGATGTGGCCATGTCTACCTATTCTTAGGGGCTCAGCTCAAACAGGTGCCTGGAAAATGGCAACTACTGACTACATTTTCTCCCAGCCCAAGTTACCTTGGTAAATTTCTGACCACTCTGCTTGTCTCTGCCTGAGAGAAAATTCCCTCTGTGAAATGCAGTAACCTGATAGACCAAGGTCATGGATCCTGCCTCCTTCCAACACTTCTCCCACAGAATTAACACGTGAGGATCTCAGTCCTGAGTCTGGGCCTTATGCTGAAATTGAGATGCATTTCTTTAAAAATTACAAATAACACACAGAATTGGACTTTACACGACTCGTGGAAAAATACTTCCAATAACTACTCAGTAGGTAAGAAATTCTGATCCCTGCACTTTTTATTTTCTCCTCTTTTACAATGACTGGAACATTAAAGGACACTTATTTATGTAGGGATAACACCCTGAAATAAAAATAAGTGCAAGGGGAAGTTACTTTTAAAAGTTGATTGAGTATCAAGGTTATCAAACTGAAATCTGCCTTGTAAGGGTTAGTCAGACCAGCAGTCTATCAGCAAACGTGCAATTTTCTGAACGGGTTCAAAAGCAGTTAAAGGTTTTCTCCAAGCTGAGTCAATTCAAGCAAAGGCTCTAGCTGCTTCATGCTGTGCAGGTGGATTTGTTCAAACTGAGCTTTTGAACCATCACAATGGAGGCAGTAATCAAAACAGAAATGACAGAGTGATTAGAACCTTAAAAACACCCCCATGGTGAGAGTCAGAGATAAAAATTTCATTAATTTCTACTAGATAAAAAAAAGTGTACTTTATTCTGTGCTGATTAAATTTTTAGTTTCAGACTAGCGGCATTTTTTCATTTGGGTTTTTTTTTTTTCTAAATATGTTTTTAGGGAGTCTAAGGACAGCTAGATTCACAGGAGTGCTGTGAGGTGGCAGCTACAGACCTGGAATCACAGCTCTGGTGTTTCACAAAGTGGGGTTTAGTTTCAGCTGCAGGAAACTGAGACACCTCTTGGTTCTCATTCCAAGCATCACCTTCATCCCAAGAGCAGTCACCAGTCACTAGACTACAGACTTATTTTGCACTGGGAGTACTTCAATATCTTGTACAACATTGAACAGGAAAGACAAATGCCACATCTGAATTTGCACTCTGATGCATGCCACAATGTATCTGATGAGCCTGGTTATTCCTGATTTGCAGGCTGTGCCCCCTGCTTCATCCTACCTAAGGGCTTTTCCCCCTTTTCTCTGCCCCTTTGCTGTTCCACCTCCCTTGCACGTCACAGAGTACTAACTATCCTCTGCCATCTGTAATGACTCTTCCTCTCTTCCTTCACTGACTTTTTCTCACCTCTTGCCTGCAAAAAGGTCTCACTCACCTGAACCTTTGCTGCAAGAAAAACATATGCCAGGCGTCTGCTTTGGAGAATCCCTCCAGTTTTGCATACAAACCAGAGGGAAAGTGTGAGTGTGTTTGGAGAGGGAGGAAATGTTGAGACTCTGAAAGTCTAGAGACAGTTTGGTTCAGAGGTGTGACCAGGACACCCACCTCAGTGTAAAAAGTAGGAAATTTTCCTGGCCATGGAGAGATCCTGGCCCCAAAAGGCTCTGCAGTCTAGTGATTGAAATGTTTCCCCGAGAGGAAGGTCCATCTCAAAGCAAAGACCCATATCATATACTACTACAATTGCCACTCAATTGGGCAGCAGCTCTCATTTCCTATGACAGAAATTTCCTATGCTGAAATGAAAAGATGTCAGTTTGAAAACATTGACATGAATTTTTTTGAATTGAGTTTGTTTTTTTTTTTTCCATTCATTTTCTCTTGGGCAACCTTACATGAACCTGAAGTTTGGGGGTTGAATAACTGAAGACAAAATGTTTTGACCCTTGAAGGCTGTGATGTTGGGCAAGGAACCAGGTCACATCTCATGTGCAAGGATAAACTGTTAGGTACATTTTCTTTCTCACCATAACACCCCTCCATGGGCCTAGAACATCTGTAATTAATCTAACTAGAATTAATTATAAATATTGAAAAAAAGATATCTGTTTATTCCTTAAGAGCTGTTAGGAATATCTCCTTTCTGAAGAACTCCACAGGTGATTTCATGTTAGCACTAAAATGAACAATCAGTCATAACTGAGGATAGAGTTTCTTCAAATGTGTAATAGCATCATAGCACACAGGTCAACAGCATTGGACAAAAATAAGTTTTGCCACCTGGATGATGAGCACCAAAGTCATGTATTCTGTCTTTCCTCTCACTGTTGTCATCACAACTCAATTCTGAGAGTGGGTGGGTGTTACACAGGTTGGAGATAATCAGATTGGTTTTGAGTGAAGGGTCTCCTCATTCTTTTCACTGGTTGCCTGCCTGCCATTCATCCCTCAAAAAAGCTCACCTTGCTATGGGACAATTCATGCCATGGTTATCTCACCTGCCTAGAATGGACCAAGCACCTGAACCCTGGAGATCTGTGCAAGACCTCCTGATGCTGGATGACACACAAACAGAAGTTCTCGGAAAACTCTTCTCCATTCCTTCACCTTTGCTGAGATACAGGATAGATTCACCAGACCCTCTTTCCTCCCTCTCTGTTCTGCTTGTCTTCCTTCCACAGTTCAGGGATTCCTTCTCTCAGCCTCCCTTGCTCCTGCCACCTTCCCTCGCTTCCATACAGATTTACCCTTCCATCTTCTCACTCCCAAATCACAGGACTTCTTTTTGGAAGTTGCCTACTGTCACACTCCCATATCACTGTACAGACCTCCCACCAACACCTGTGCAAGCTGTTGATCTCTCTGTGTCCCAGTGCATCTAAAGCTGAGCTCCAACCAGAGCTGCACAGCTCAGCTCAAGCCAAGATGAGGAACCCTTTGGGAAGGTGGAATGACAGCTTGCATTCTCTCGTTTTCATGTCACAGCTAACATTGTGCCATGTCCTCCCAGGAGGTTAGACCTTCCTATGCTCCATCAAGGAGACCTCAAAGCAGGTCCTGTATTTAGCCTGCAATCCTGCACTCCTCCAGACCCCCCTCAGCTGCAGAAGACAATCTGGTGTTTGCTTCTCTGGGAATAACATTGCTGTTAATGAATGATAACATTTAGCCTTAGTGCAGCTCCCAAAACCGTTTATTTTCTCTCTTTTTTTTTATACAAAGCATTGGTATGGCCTGAGGCTGGGTAGCCCTCAGGGCCTTGTGCAAATCAGATCCCCATCTGCATCTGCTTCCTCTGGGCTCCAGGAACCAGAGCCACATTCAGGTCAACCTCAAGGCTGTTGCAGTTTGACCCCAGAGGAAGGCCTGTGCACTGGAGAGATACTGAGGAGTTTTCACTCCCAAAGAAAAAAAAAAAAAAAAAAAAAAAAAAGCCACCAGAATAGTCTAAAAGATCTTATACAAAAGTCATGTCCTTGGTCCTTGTCTCCCAGGAGAACACAGTTGAATTGCAGCTTTCTTACCAACAAAGGCAAAGGCAAGAGCCCAAATACTCGTGGACTGCTTGAGACAGCTCCAGGGAAGACTCTCAAAGTGAACTCCAGAGCCTGCCGAACTCAGTGAAAAGCTAAATGTGGACTCCACCCAAACGAAACTCATCTATAAAAAATTACATTGTTGCTCATAATCATTCTAAAAGACATGACCAGTCTTTAGAGGGATGCTTTCTTAGCACTTAATTGCTTTCTAAGGATATTTTTTAGCATGGCCAAATGAACATCATCAAATTGATTAACTCATAGAAGTAGTAGTAATTAATATTATTATTTGATTATTAAATAATTTTGATTATAATATGTTATGATATGTTACAGTATATTGTACTGCAGCATTAATTACTGCATCTACTCATTATAATACTCCAGGAATTCAGAATTTCCATTTTTTGACAAGAAGTACATACTGGGTCTTTTAATTCTGAAAGTTTCTTTCCCCACTTTTAGAGAGGAAAGCTTCTTTTAAAATGTTAGTGAATTAAAAGTTGCAAAATTTTAATTATTTGTAGCCTTAAAGATCAAAAAGTGGAAAATATAAAGCTCTATTTCTAGCCTGCTATATTTGAGCTAAAAGATTGTTAAAAAATATAACAACCAAAGCAGCAAACTAAATCTCATTTTTTTGGAGGAGTTTTTAGGGGGTCCAATTCAATATATTTTGCACTCTTTGAGGCTATGAGACTGAATCTCCTTCCTGTTTACCTGTGGGCTCATGGTGAGAATACTAACAGTTGGTTTCAATTTTTTATATGTGGAAGTGAGAGGAGTTAAAGCAAGAACTTGAGTCTCCATCCTGCAACCCTGTGCAGTAAAACGCCCTGGTATTTCTGCATATGAAGCTATAGCATCAACAGCCATAGCTTGAGGAGTCACACAAATGTTTTGGCCTCCATTCCAAGACAGCAACTAAGCACCTGCTCAGATCAAGGATCTTGAGGATCCTCATTATTTTTGTGGTAGACTGTAAGGATAAATTTCAAGTGCAAACCAGCCTCATCAGTGTCTTGTGGGAGCATGCCTCTTGAGTCTTTGTTACTGAAAATAATCATTAGAGGAAAAAAAAAGTAAAACTTGCAGAAAATAAGGAATTTTTTTTGTAGTTTTTATAAAATCTTGATTGCATAAAATGTCATGCAAGCATATATATCTATATAGCAGAAGGAACACTTATTTGGATGTTAAAACTCCCAAATAAAGAATCATGCAAAGGCCTTTTTCTTTTCACTGCCTAAATTCAAGAGTGCCTTGAATTACAAACTCTGGTGCAAACATCTACAGTGCCCAGAGCTAGGTAAGACAACCCCATCCCTGTCTCAGAAAACCCCAACACGGGATCTCTCCTAGGCTCAGAAGCCCAGGTGCCACCTTTTGTTCTGTAGGGAGGTGTCCACTCCCCAGAAGGTTGCTTGTGCCCTTGTGAGCAGCTGGCCTTTAACAGCTTTCAGGCTAGTGGGTGTTTATAGGCTCAGTCTCAGAAATGCCTTTTAGTAAAACAGATACATTTAGGAGAGGGAAAGAGGTTTTTAGGCCCAGAGGGTTTGTTTGTTTTTTTTTTTTTGTTTTTTTTTTTTTTTTTTTTTTTTGCAGAGGACTAACTCCTGATGCTCCAGGATGCCTGACTTTCAGCAGAAGACCCTCTGTGTATAAAAGTGTCATACACTATATGTATATAAATGCTTGCCCAGGCTGCAATGGATGCCACTCTTTCAAATAACCTAGTTTGTTACCTTGCTCTCTTGAGCACCACAACACTGAATTCATGCTGAGAATATTGCTCTGACGCTCTAAACCTCTTCTATAAATGAGAGTTGGGAGTTCAAACCATTACTCTAGGCTATTTCTGCACTTCATTACATAAGCATCACTCAACAGTAAAATGTACTTGGTCACAGTTATGCAGAAAACACAGCAGTTTTTCTCTTCTATGGAGGTGATCAGAGTCTTCTCCTCTGGCCACCTGCACATTCTCAGTGTGAAACAGAAATCATATGTGGGGCAGAGCATTCGTTTCCAAACTGCAGTGGAACTGTACTTGAAAGACTTCAAAGTGAGGAAGGAGTTAATCATTGCAAAATAGTCATTTCCTGAGTCCTCTGGTTGGATGAGTAAAAACTTTCAACTATTTCTATTTCTTCTGTGTCATTTAAGAGGCTTTCAAGGTGCACTGTATCTCTCAGACCAGGTAAGGAGTACAGCTTTTCACTTCTTCATTGTTTATTCGTAATAGCTTTTCAGAGGAGCCAGACTCAGTCAAGACTGATTTTTTCTCCCTCCTATTATTTACGTCTGAAGTGAGAACAAAGTTCATTGCAATCCAAGAAGTACATGTGTGTCTTTGTGCCAGATGACTGTGATCAGTAGAAATAAAGGAGGAATAGTATGGCTTAGTAATAAAGCAAAGATAATTAAGAAATTATGTTGCACATATTTAGAAATCAGAATTATTACAGCAAATACTGCAGAAAAAGAGAAATAAAACTCTTCACCAGTTTTTAGGAGTTCATTCTGCAAGAGCCACTAACAAAATAAGGAGTTCTCAGGTGCACAGTTTGCTTTAGTGAGGAGAGTAGTAAAAATCATAACATGTCTTCAACTCAGTTTTTAAAAAGAGGAAGAATGAGTTTCTACATATTGAGAGACAGAAAAAAAATCTAACCCAGATAATTTTGGGCCAGTTTTAATTGTACATCTGGACTTGATATCTATCTTTAGCTATTTCAGAGTCATGTACTATACTCATCCTGAGACTGCTCCGGAGGTTTGCAAGAGCCCAACATACACACAGGAGTGGCTGTGGAACAATATCATAAAATAATACAATTTCATCAGGGTCTTTCGCTGCATAAAAGCTGAACTCAGACAGTCGGGCACCAGAAGGAAGTCCCGTAAGACTCTGCACTTTTGTGTACGGCATTTGTTGCCTCTTAATAGATATGGAGAGAGACTATTTGTGTGAAAACCTTTCTGTTTTGTTTAATAGTTCAGAAACAAGCATAAAATAGCTGTCTGTGGGGCAGTTATTGTAATAATGTCCTGTTATCGTGTCACCATACAAAAAGGGAAATTGTACGTGCCATGCTGATCCCTGAGTGAAATCATACACTGGTATGGCATTTGTGAGTTTTTAAGACTCAGGGGTTTTTTTGCATTTGTGGGGTTTTAGGTCTTTGCTTGTAATCAGTTTTAATGTTTGGACATTACTCCTTGCATGTTTGGTTTAAACATTTTCTGAACTTTTTACATAGTAATCAGGAGAATCTATTTAGGACTTTTAACAGACACAAAATTTCCATCCATGTTGAGACTTCATTTCTAAATCATTTCTACTTTACTTGTGAGATTACTGTAAGAGTAGCAATTGGACCTCTGTAATGAATTTCACCGTCAACAGATTCAATGATCCCCTCGAAGTTTTGTCACTGCATCAACAAATGGGGAATTCATATTAATCCCAGCTGGTGCCAGACTTGTGCCCCAGTTTCTGCAGCTCCACAGAGCAGGGAATCCGATCAAGAACCCCAGTCTTCCCTTGCAAACAGCTGTGTCAGTTTAGAAACAACCAGAGAGCATATCACCATTCTGATAGGGAAGAGGCTATGGCATGGGTAAAAGTATTTGTATCAGCCTTAGTCTTCTCAGTTTGAACATCACTGCTAAGCAATTTGCTGTTACTTACAGGTCTGAATGGCCTTAGTTGGTAAACACTTGCAGTCTATGCCATAGTTTGCTGGAGAAAAGCTGGCTGAGGTGTGCCTACCGTCCTGCAGTCCCATTTCCCAGATACTGAATAGGCACAGCTCAAGGGAAAGTGCTCAGCAGCTTTGTGTGGGAAGAGCAAACTGAACCCAGGCATCCCCTGTCCTCAACCAGCATCTTACCCACTGTTTGTGTATTCACCTTCTGTCTTGCACCATGGGTTTGGGTCTTCCTGTCCAGATAATTAGGCTTTTACTGATGACTGTTAGTGCAGAAAAGGCCAGCTCAGGTGGTTTAAAATTTTTGCTCTCAGGGCTCTTCAGCAGCCAGTACCTTTGTTTGATGTGGGAAAAGGGTGCTCTCCTCTGTCAGAGGGTGGCATACACTACGTGTAGCGGTTATGTGTAGCAGCACTGAAAACAAACAAATACTAGAAAGGTTGTTCCTTGTAGGGTTACTTTGGTCTGCCACAGTAACTGCCGTGTTCTGGTCAAGTGGCCAGAGGGAAGAAACCCAGCCACAACTCAGATGCAACTTGTCATTTTGTGGTAGACTCCCCTGTCCCGCTCGAAAATGAAGGCACACCAAGACTGTGTCACAATGCGTCTAAAATATGTGCTGGTGTTTTGCACATGTATTGCCACTTAAAAACTTTACTACACATTTGCATAGTTTCCAGATAAATAGTTGTTTTGAAATAGAAGTTCAGGGGGCTTCCCTGCTGACAACTAATGTTTGCAAAGCTTTCAGCTGGACATAAGGGAGGTTTTCTTATCAGGCATATCTATTAACACTGGTTCCATGCTCTTCACAGCGTGCAAAAGGAGCTTGAAAATGTAGCTCTCCTATGAAAAATTACATTACAGAAATGACATTACAGTTTGGACCTTGACTACTGCTTCCAGAATTCCTGGATGAAATGAGCTTTATTTATAATTAAATGTCTGTGGGATTGTTCTTTTGGCTTGATCATTCTTACTGCCAGCTCTCAAATGGGAAAGTCAAATTGGTGTTCCTCTTGGGCTTACTATATATATACACACAGGAAACCTGAGAGGGACTCAGCCTGAGAGTTAGGGTTGTTATTTAAAATAGGTTTTAAATGGGTAATATGATCCAATTTTTGTCTAAATTTAGTTGTTAATCAATCAGAAATATCCCACAGGATTAATTTTCTACATATTTGAATCCCATAATGAATGTCAGTTTGATCCAGTCTCTTTTCATATATTTTTGATTGGAAGCCTTCTGTCCTTACAGAAATTTTCCATTGGTAATCTTATTTTTCAGTGTTGATGAATATTTAATTAAAGCTAAATAGTCAGAGAAAGAGAGAGAGAAATCTGTGTATGCTTCATGCAACAGCTCAATAATTAAATACTGGGTTTTAGCTGTCATTGATATCCTAACAGAGAGATAGCACCTTTTTCACACAGACGTGAGGGTCCAAGAGTTGTTCAGGCTGGGGCCAGGGATCTGTAAGCTTGGTCATCCCAGGGATCTGTAAGCTTGGTCATCTCGAGCTGCAAATTTTTGTCACATTTTCACACTACTGCATGAAGAATTTGGGCTCAGCTGCTGATGAATTGAAAATCCTCGCTTTCCCAACTGCTGACTAGATCTTGAAATAAGAACAGAAATTACACCTTGCTATGGTCATGAAGAAGCAGCTAGGGCTACTTACTGTGAGATACACTGCATCTACAAAAATGAGAAGGGAAAATAGCAAACCAACAAGAAGTATGTGCTCTTTTATCTTCTCTTTATCTTCAGTTGTCTATATTCTGAATTTTTAGTAGTCCCACACAGGTATGTTTTACAGCTAGTGAACCACATATTTAAGGCTGTGAAAGAAAATAGAAAATTATATCAGTGCTTGCCTGATTTTTAATTATCTTTAGATATGGGGGATTTGGGGTTTTGTTGGTTTTGTTTGTTTGTTTGTTTTTGGTCGGTTGGTGTTTTTTGGGGGTTTTTTTTGGTTTTTTTTTTTTTTGTTGTTGTTGTTGTTTGGTTGTTTGGTTGTTTGGGTTTTTTTTAATTCTTAAAAGATTTCTTGTTTGTTCCTTTCTGCAGATCTTACTCATAGAGGAAATCTGATCTGCTGCAGCACGGAAACATCAGTGGTGAAATGGCAAGACAAATTCCTTAGGGAGCTGCCTGTAAGTCTGGTCAACATTTAAGATGAAAAGTTTTGCATTTTCTTTGGCAGGATGTTACATGCGGAGTTTAGCTGCATGAGGCATTTGCTGAGGCAATAACACAATATTCAGGAACACAAGCTTTGAGTGGGTGAGTAAGCACAAAGGCAGAAATAATCTTGTCAAGACTTTTTCTTTCTTCCCTGCCCCCTGCCCCCAACTTCTAAAAAACATGATTGGTTTTTGAGACTCGCTAAATCATGCCCAATTGAAATCCTGTTCTCCCAAAATCCTGGATACAGCGAATAGACCCCACTTTAGGGCTACAATGGTTCAGCAGTTGAAAGCTGTGAGAATAAGCCTCCTTTGTTGCTTCACCTTCTGACAGGGTATCAAAGGAAAATCCCCCTAGAACACAGTGGTGAGAGGTAGGGTAGGAAACTGTGGCTAAGTAAGCACTGAAATGGTGAGGATGAGACCAAAAAAAAAGGAAAACTGGTAGTAGGAACTCAGGGTGGAAAAGGACAGAGGGTGGGATCTGGACAGCAGTAAACAGGAGGAAGAGACACTTTGGGTTATATGCTACTGATGATGAAAGTGGATTTTTAGAGGACAGCAAGGTGTGATTCTTTCAGCTCTTTACCCCAAATACTCTGGAGAAACCCCTGAAATATCCAGGTCACAGAAACATAAAAGTAAATCTTGGAGGTGGCACGGGTGTGTCTGCACCCTCTAGTGGGTTACACAGAAAATGGTAATTTTCATTTCATTTGCTGGGACCTGTCATATCCTGATCTTTAGCGTATTTGACACACCTGTAGTAACTGCTCTCAGCCTCATGATGGCTGCATCCAAATTTCTCTTCTGGGATGGTCTTTCGTCTGTCATAACTCTTAAACTATACAAGAAGTTGATTGTGGCTCAAGGCTTTTTGAGGGAACATTAGTTGGTGTGAGACAAAACCATGCCAGAACTGTAATAGCCCAAGCAATTGAACTTCATGGTCTGAGCACTATTCTGACAGTGTAAAATTTACTAATTTTGACACACTTTACATGTAGCAAAATCTCCCTTGTGCAGTGATATATTCCTCAGTCCTAAGTGTAAATATTACAGAATAATACTTCAGCACAAAAAAATCAATGAACAACCTGTTTAGTGGGAGACTATTTCCCGTATCATTTTTCATCTATCGTCTACTTGCTGCTGGACGACACATGCTGACTGAGATGTAGAACCACAGGAAAAAGCAAAGCAGCCTTGTGATTTTAGCGACTCAGTAATGTTCTGGGAAATATGATTCTGCCACTGATTCTACCTGAAAGGAGATGCTGAGAAAAGCTTTTGTGATGCTGAGAAAAGATCACCTTCTTAAGAAAAGAATACATGTAAAATGTCTGAAATGGAGCTAGGGTGGAACTTCAGAGCTTCAGCTCTGAACAGGGAAAATTCTGATGCAACCTCTGACTGCTGGGGAATCATAGCATAGTAGTTGCTTCATATAACAAGATAGCAGTACTTAAGATACTTAGAGACAAATATAGAGAAGATATCCATTAGCAATTATAGAACAAATGGATTTTGACAGGACTGAGAGAGCTGGTTTGGTGCCACCAAGGAGAATGCTTAAAGAACATCAATGAAACTGTTTACAAATGCAAGTACTTGATTTCAAAACGTCAAAGAATAGGATATAGTGTAATTCCTCCTCTATGAGAAAGAGCATGCACCTTCAACTCCGTCTTTAGAAAGTATTTAAAGGCTTATCCACCTCTTTCTTTACTAGCTAGGTAGTATGATGAGAATTGCACCCAGCCAGTAGAAGCTGGAACAGCGAGCAAAAGAGGACAAAAGAGGTCAGAAGCCTGACCATTCAGCTAGAAGGCTAAAGACCTTACCTCTCATCTTGTCTTCGGAGACACCTTTTCACAGTAATCACTGGATAACTCCAAAGGCAAAACTAAAGAGTAGGTTGCGGGCCATGTGCACTTACTTGACGGCTGCCTTTGTCAGTAGACTAGAGAATCTCTTGCCCTCCTTCATGGTGATTTTGTCTTTCCCTGAGTGTTGTATTGATAATCCTTTAGTTTACATCTCTGATGTGAAAGATGGGCAGTAACCAGAAGCTTTGTGGCTAAAGCAATCTCCACCTCAGATAATAAGTTCCATGGTCAGACTTGGAGGTCAGCGTAAGGCATCTATTTCTTCAAGTTAACCACTGCTTTATCATTCACACAGAGAAGGGAAGTGTTTTTTTCATCTATCAACCATCTTAAAAATTGTAGCAAATTATATTTAGGCCCCAGAAAGAAGAGGCAACAGGGAACTTTAACAAAAGGAACTTTGGCAAAGAGGTTCGAGACTCTCCCTGTAGTTGCCCTGTGAGAGTATGTTCTGTGAGACTCACTATTTTTTCCCCCAATTTTTCATGATTTTAAGGCTCATCCTTTTTCTGCACTGGTGACCTATGTGTGGGGTATGTGAAGAGTGCTGACTTTACACTGTTCCTTATCATTTTTCTGACTATTTCAGACCCCATTCTGAGACACCTAGGCCTTCACTGGTGCCTTCATTCTTCCACCCATGTGATGTTTATCTTCCAGAGCTTGAAATGCTGTTTCAAATCTGGTTTCTAGGGTTAAGCTTTCAGAAGCAGGCACCAACTCTGAGTTCCTAATTTTCAAATGCTTATTAAAAGATACCTGAATCTGATTTGCAGAGTACTCAGTACTGACAAATCCAAGTATGGTCAATAGAAATGTGGTTTTGAAACAGTAACATTTTATTTAATGCCAAATGCTCTTAGAAATCAGACTCTAGGCAACTCAGAGCCTTCAGTCCTCACTTTCCTCTTTGTAATATAGGGTTAAATAATTTTTATATTAGAGGAAGGCAGCAAATAAGAAATTTGTAGGTGTTTCTGAAGCACTTTGATGATACAACAGTGGATGCCATAAAAATGCCCCAAAATAAGTTGCTTAGTATTTAGAACACGAGTTTGAACAGTGCATTGTACGTAGGGCATAGCATAATTTATTGAACAATCGGGAGAAAAAAAGTCTAAATTTTTCTGATAGCGTACTTTGCCTTTGAAAACTGCTGTTTTTTTCTAACAGAAATCAAGTGGAAAAGGGCAAGCTTAAACATGTCCATTTTCCAGCCTGTGACCTGTAGAGTTTCTTGGCAACTGGGCTGATTTCCTATCTTCAGCTTGTTAACTTCCATCATTTCACCAGTAGGATCATTCAGCTATAAAGCAACCAGGGGAATCTGCTGATGATATTCTGGCTCTCAAGAGCTTCAGCTGTTTATTTATTCAGGCTGCTAGAATAGTAACCTTCCTGAGATAAATGGGCATTGTGAGCATTTCAACATGGAAGGAAAAGATAACACATTTTCATAAGGGACACCTTCCATTCCCCTCAATCACATGTCTCTGATCTCAGTTACACAGTGTTTAAATCCCCACTGATCAGAGCTGTTGGGGTCTTTAGAAATGCATAGTTAGTCAAAATGTTTGCAACCTACCCATGGTTGCAGCTAACAGGAGTTGGTTGCTAGCACATGAATGTGAGACTGAGATAAACAGGAACAAGATCAAGACCTTAAGCTGGACTAAACACTGCCTTGCACATTGCACACAACATCTCCTTATCAGCCCAATTTGTAACCTAAGTCTGTGTATCCCTGTCAAAGAAAATCACTGGAACCCAGTCTTCCACATGAAGATGTGCCTTCTTGGTCACCGATTTTTCCCATGGGGCATAAACATGTCTTTTAACACCTCTAAGAGGATGAAGAATGAAATTTCCTGTTACGTGTTTGGCTTTTGCAACCTCAGAAATTCTGAGCTGTGCAGATACATAATCTTCAAATCTGTCTTGGTGGATAAAATAGCCTCACAAACTCATCACTGAGGTCTTTTATGGTGAAATGCATGTTAAATGTCTGACATTTAAAACCATATATACTTGTGAAAATTATTTTTTCAGCTTTTTTTAAATGAAAAGTTTTCCACCAACAGCTCTTCTCTGAGAAACTAACAGGACATGGCACAGTTTTATATGTTATATTAGGCTGATAGGTTTTTTCAACTCACATGTCTCTTTCTGCTAATGTTTGTGAGTTGAGTACATAATTGCCCCCACAAGAGAGGGGCAGAGATCATAGCCAATATGGATATCAATAACAAATATGATTGGTCTACCCTGGGCTTGGAAATGTTTACACTGCGTGGGGTGGATTCTCAGCACCTCCCAGTTTTTGCTGCTGCAGTACTGCAGAAACCATCTGCAAACTCTCACAGCAGTGCCTGGGAATCACTTTGTTAAATATGGAACACCAGCATGTGGAAAGACTATTGCTATGCCAGTTATCAGCAGGAGAGCAGAGAGAGAAAGGAATAAATCATATTAGAGAAAAATCAGTTCCTTTGCTTGTGTCTATTTTTCTGACTGCTCTAACTTGTCTTTGGGAGTACTGTAGTCATGAGTGTAGAAGGAAAAAGAGGTGGTCAGAAACAGAATTATTTAGGTTGGAGAATACCCTCAAGATCATCGAGCCCAACCTTATCCTAGCACTGCCAAGTCTGCCACTAAACCATGTCCTGAAGTGTGATATCTGCACATCTTTTAAATACCTCCAGGAATGGTGACTCCACCATTTCCCTGGGCAGACCGTTCCCATGTCTGACAACCCTTTCCATGAAGGAATTTTCCTATTATTCAATCTAAACGTCCCTTGGTGGAACCTGAGTCCATTTCCTTTTTTCCTATCAGTTACTTGGTAGAAGAGACCAATCTCCACCTGGCTCCAAACTCCTTTCAGGTGGTTGTAGAGAGTGATAAGGTCCCCTCTTTTTTTCAGACTCAACACCCCCAGCTGTTCTTAGTAAGAGTTGTGCTCCAGACTTCATTGTCCTTCTCTGTACACTCTCCAGCACCTCAATGTCTTTCTTGCAGTAAGGGGCCCAAAACTGAAAATCTTTGCCATCTTCAAAAGTGCATGTGGTCACCTGGAGGTTTGACTTTCTCAAGTTTGAAATAAAAACCTCAGTGTTGCAGCTTGCCATTGCCAATGATTGTGTTGTTCACACTAACATGCTACAGGAGCTGGAAATGCTCCCCTGCCCACACCTGCTGCAGCAAAGTAAAAACGTTCACACCCTCTATGTATCTTCAGCTTAAACTTTTCTAGGAAATCTGAAGAAAATAAGTAGGGGTATGTTCACAAAGAACCAGCCATAAATTCAAAGTGTGCCAGGTGTTAGAAATAAAGCCATGCTGATATATTAAACATATTTTAGTGTCCAGCTATAGGCCCAAGAGAACTGAATGCTAAATGCTTTCACTTCCTTCAATGAAAGATGAATATATGGTTCATTCATCTACTGGGTCTGTCTCCTGTTGGGTCAAGCAGGATTTGGTGTACAATTTTCAGACAGATACCTGTATATGCAAGAAATACTTTGTCTTCTATTCTGGACTACATTTTCCTTGTTTTGACCATCAACAGAAAAAAAGGGTGAGTGAAAAGCATTTTGAACAGTTAGGATAAGACAGCGACACTGCTCTGTAAGGGGAAATAACACCAACATCTGTGGATCCAGTGGCTCTGGAGACAGTAGAAAATACTAGTCTATTTTCTTAGTGTGACTTGCAATAGATTAATATATAATGAATAGTATCCTTATTGCCATTGCACACATCTACAAACTTCTCCTGAGTTATTATGGCCAGTAGATATAGAAAAACATATGCAGTTACAATAATCAGGGAAAGGAAGTAAAAGACATTAGGTGGAATTATAAATGTCTGAATTCCAGGTTTTCATACAGTTGGACAAATAATTTATGAAATGCTTAGGAACTTAGTTAATCTTGGGACTTTCACCTTTATCAGCCAATTCACAGTTTTTGAGAGAGAGGAGAAATATAGACTCATGTATATAAATCAAAGATCCTTTTCAAACAAAGCTGGACAGCAGCTGGGCTCAGTACCTCCTTGGGTTTGATTTACATTCTTGCTTCTATGTTAGCAATAAAGTGAACAAGTGTTTGATGCCTATTCTGGCTGACAGTTTTCCAGGACTCCCACATTCCCTTCTGGATTCTCCTGCATCACATCCTTCCCCTACAGATGAGTCTACATGCTCACCCACAGACTTCTTTTTTTCTGATAAGAAAGTGTACTGAAATACCAGAGTCTTTCGCTTCTAAGTCCAAGCACCCGCAGGTTTCTGTGAATAGCATTCATTGACTGACTCATGGAAGGTATTGCCTCGCCCATCATCTCTGTGCAGGTTCTCTCTGTTATCTCTGCTGTGCTCCACAGAGCCCTGGCCCTCACCTTCCATTTCTTCAGCCCAGTGTCACTGTGCCCCTTTACTTTCTTCTGGGAGGAAGACAACAGATTCAGGCTGAACTTTCTGCACGGATATTATTGTCTCAATGCTCTCCTCCTCCAGAGAAATGTGCTGTAATGACTTGTGAGGGCTTATTTCCTTTTTTGAGATCTGAGCCAAAGATTAGATCTCTTGATGTGTAGCCATCAAAGGCATTGAAGATAAATAATTTGCAGTAGTGCTAGTAAATATATATCTTGCAGACTGTTACTCACTGCCTTATTGTTTCATGCACAGGGTTAGAGGGGATTTTATGGAAGCAGAAAGTTAAGCTTGCAGCAATTAAACTTCTGAATAGTTTTGAACATCAAGTTTGAACATCAAGTTTAAATTTTATCTATTTATTTTATATTTATTTTATTGACATTTATTTCACTTATGAAATTAGTCCTAAATCATCCTTCATCTAAATCCTTTGCACAACTACTCACATTGGTGAGAAATTATGCCACAGATTTTGGCAAGGCCCTACATACAGACAGTTGCAAACAATAGCACTTTTTTTGCATACATTTGCAATGTGTCTTATGCATTAATTTTCTTATATGTTAGGGCTACAAAGATTGTATTACTGCTGAATCACTACTGTCAATCACAACAAATTACAAGAGTATTTCCCCAGTGGAGAAACAACCAAATATGGTACAATTTTTTAAAAGCCAACAGAGCATTCTCAGATCAGAATTACTGAGTATGTAAATGTTCTTTTCAAATCAGTTTGTATTTATCTTTTTGGCACTGACAGTCCCAGTGTCCTTTGTGGCAAACCCCACAAAGAGTTTTAATGCATTTTCTCCATTTTATATACATTTGATCCACTCGATCTCAAATTAAATAACTAGATAGAAAAAATTGTGTTACCCTACACTGAAAGGGTTTAGAAACCAACCTCTCTTCTCCTTATTAGAAATAATCCCTTCACTTCACTTCATGTTTTGGTCTGGGTGAGTGAGAAAACTGTGCTTGTTTTTTTGGCTAGAAGTGTAATGTTTCCATTTCTGAAGTTCTTGTTGCAGTTTCCTCTAGTTATGAACTCTCACACCCCCAGAAAAAAAAAACAAACAAAAAAAACCCCAAAAAACAAAAAACCACAAACAAACCAAAAATGCCCAGTTTGGGGCTCTTCTGTGTTTTTTATACACTGCTTAAAATGTTATCAAGTATTTCTGAACTTTTTTCTTTGCTTAAAAGCAGATACTTCTTTATTTCTCCCCCCTTTCTCTTAACTCTTTAATAGAGAATCTCTACGTGTGCTTTATTTTCAGTCTATGAATAAGTCAATCTGTGCATCCATTCAATCAACTGGGATTATGAAAGCCAAGCAAACTTTAGGGTAGCTTTTCATCAGAACAGCAAGGTAGAGTTGAAGCTTTCTAGGAGTGGGGGGAGAGGTGGTGTCTGTCTCTTACCACTGAAAATCTTATAGTCTGCTCATTCATCCTTCTGACAGAGTTTTATTTTGACAGCCTGAATCACAGATAGCATCGTATTGTCACCACACAACACTATAAATGACTTGATCATCTGCTGCTTTCCTCGAACCTTGTCCTTCACAGTGAGGTACCCACATACCCACTGATAGGAGTTAATCATGCCAGCAGTGACAGGATGTCACAAGAGATAGCTGAGGTTCCATGCTGGCCCAAGAAGTTGTGTATGTTATCTCCTCCATGTATATCCTGTGAGCCTTGTTCTGTTAAAAAAACACTGGGTTGGTCCTTGCTCTGAGGCCAACCCCAGCCTTTCTGTTGCTCCAAGAGCACAGCTTTCATTCTTACTGGAGTCCTTTTCTGTGGCCTGGCCTCCTAGGTGTTTCCCTGTGTAATTGCCCCCCTTGGCAGGAAAATGTAGTCAGTGTTAAGTAGGGGATCTTTATACTGTTCTTGTCCCATTCCAACCAGAAAGGGGGAATGTGTAAAGAATCTTAGCAAGGCGTAGAGCAAGTGGATACCTATATCCCTGTAGGCTGATGGAATTCTTGGCTTCTTCCTGGCCTTTCTTGCTCCAAGGTCAGGGTGAGCCATTGTTTTTGAAGTCTCACTTTGAAGTTTATTATCCTTACCTATTACAAACTCACAAGATGTGAGTTCTCTCTAACAAGTTGAGAAAGGGAGCCAAGATGGTGACTATTCAAGGCTATTTAAGTCCCAAATATCCAATAAACTGTCGACATCTATATTAATTATGCTTCTAATCCAATTGTGATCACCCAAAATCCGCAATGTGAACCTTTTTCACCCAATTAAAGAAAACCACCCAGATTCATGAAGAAGAAGGAAGAAGAAGGTGCAAAAAGGCAACTTAACCCACACCCAGAATGCTCCATCTTCACTCCCATTTACTACCATACACTAAAATCCCAAATCCAAGTTTTCACCCTGTGAGATTACACAATACCATCCAAACTACATCCTCATAATCCCAGTACTATCACTCATTTTCGGAAGCCTGTTTTAAGGCCTCAGGTCAAATCCAGTGCTTCTCTGAAGTTCTGTGCCTGTCAGCACAGAGAGTCCAAAATTCTCAGCATCCAGAGTTCCCACAGGCTGAAACTCATCATCATAAGATCAACCATCTAAACAACACAGGAAATCAGGAATTTTTGTTCAACAAGAAACAAACCTACTTCACCCCTGCCTGTCACAGGGGGAGAAGACACATGAACATGAACAGGTAATTTGCAGTGAAAGCATCACCCTCACACACTTTCACAAGCACCTTATATCTGCCTGTGAGAATGATGCAAAAATGTGGAATTGAGTCAGGCAGCTTTTCTATGCTGAATGTCTTTCCTAGTCTGCTGGGACGGGATATCTGCTCTCAAAGAGTTTAGTAAGACATTTTAACTCCATGATCTGCAAGACTGATTAAATGGCAATACATTCTGGAACACTTGCCGGGGTTCTTGAACTAGAGAAAAACAACTGGGACTGCAATAAAAGAAGAAAAGGCAAGTATTTTTATTTGACTGCCACTGATTCTTACAATAGAGGATAAAGACTATCATCCAGCATGGGACCATGCTCACCAATGGATGATTTAGCTAGAAGCATAAGAGATTCTTCTGCAAAAGGGGCATAAACTCAGGAGACAGAGCAAATGTGCATTTGTTACTCACATTATACGCCTAGCATCAGGCCTCTGCATGTTCATATGCCTGACCTACTTGGGGAAGGAGAAAATCCATCCCTACACTGAATGAGAAAATTTTCATCACAGGTGGAATTTCCAATTTCTGACCTTTATGCTAGCACTGAAAAAGGCTTTAGGAGCCCAAATACTCTTTTGTTGTCACTAAGTGCTGAAACTTAAGACTGAGGTGTTCAGCTGCTCAGCTTTTGCTAAAGGTACCATCATCAAACTATGAACCCCAGTTGCTAAGCTTCTACATCCTAATACCCAGTGCAGGCTGAAGGCCCGAAATGAACCACAGCTGTTGAGTGGGGCAAAGACTATTCCTTGTGCTGCATCAGTTTGAGAACCCAGTATACCATAAATTACCAAAACACTTACTGGAGTACATTTTCTGTAGGATACAGAAAGAAGCACAATGTCAATGACATGTGCCCTTTAGTCCCGTGGATACTTAGGGCACTTCCTACAGACTATGGATGTTTACCTGACCTGATTGGAATCAAGCATTCCTGCAGAAATGCATTAATCATAATGTTATTTTTCTACAACTTGCCTTTACTCCTGGAGCTCAATTTTCTTCCAGGTTGCATGGTACCACTGAGATATAAATTCCATGGGTGAGAAAAAACCTCTAGTGTTTGTTTAGTACTTGAAAGGAGAAGACATCCAAAATGCAGTTCTTATTTCAATGGAATTTATATATTTTCCGTGAAATAACGAATAGAAAATCCTACTATACTTGATGGGGATGTAGATTTAAATCTCATCACTCTGAAGAGAGAAATAAATTCATATCTCTAACATCCCCATTGTGTGATATTTAGGAAGTGTGAATAGTACTCTTGTTGCTGGTTTGTATACTTCTGGGTTTTAGGAGATAAGACGGAGGCAGACATCTCACTGCAGCAGAAATTTAAGGGGTAATACATGGTTGTATCTAGAGGTCTCCTTGAAACTCACAACAAAGTGTCAAAAACTGAAGCTTTCTCAGAGGCTAGGGTGTTTCTGTCTGGCTTTCTTGCTGCATAGTGTCCTGGTTTTCTGTACCTCATGGTAAAATGTCTAATTATGAGCTGATGAGGTGTGGACATCTCAGATGGGGCCATGGAAACTCCTTGGCAGCAGGTGTAGAAACTTAGATTTCTACAACACAAGGCAAAGTAGATGTGGATGGTGCTGCACTGTGCTCTCTCTGAGGATTTATATTCTGTTTTAACTCCACTAGGTACTTGCTGATCTACTGTGTCTTTTTTTTTTCGTTCTTCTTTTTTTTTTGTTGAGCAAATCTAACCACAATCTCTTTTTACACCCAGTTTCTAAAGAAAGTATTTTGTCTGTTTTCAACTGAAGCTGTTGTTCACTAGTAACAAGAATGAGACATCAGAATACCAGCATACAAAATAATACACTGATTCTATAATATGAGGTATTCAGTCATTTGAGAACCAGAGAATCTTACAGTACCCTGCAGTTTGTGGGGATTTTTTCCTCTTAGGATTATTACATTATTATATTTCATGCAGAAAAAAAATCCACAACCTCTAAATAAATGCTTTTTTTTTTTTTTTTTTTTTTGATAATTGATTTAGGAAGCCTCACTGTATCATCATTTAAAGTTCAAAGAAGTGCTCAATTTCAAAAGCCACTTAAAATGTTCTCCTTATGACACTTGTAGCATTTACAAAGGAAGACACTAATATTCCTTGAATCATCAGCAGCAAGGTAACTGAGTTGTTCAAAAAATATTAGTATTATTTAAAGAAAAAACTGTATCAGAGTAGGAAAGTGACTTTTTGGAAGGCATTGAGCAAGAGAGAGAGCATTGGAATTGAAAGTGTTCTGCTTGTCATCCTCAAGAACACACCTACAGTCTTGTTAACTCTTGTCAATCCAGTCAACCCTCAGAAGAGACCCGATTCTTAATAATCTACCTCTTGTAATTGCAAGGAGGCTTTTTCACAAAGAGATACAAAGTCATTAACTTTTCATCTCCTTATTGACATGGCTTTTTGCAGGAGTGATAATGAGGAAGCTCACTGTGAGTGTTGCCTTCAGTCCACTTCATCCCAGCACTTTAGAAGTGGTTTTGGAGTGCCAGATCCTTTTACACAGGCCTGTTCAATCAGGTGGCTCCTTACTCTAATCTAGAAAGTCATATTGCTTTGGCTATTGTGGTGTTGGGGGGAGGCCACTGACATACTGGTCAAAGTATTGCTGCTACGTTCTCATTGACAGTTTTGGCAGCAGGAGACAAGCTTGCACTTGCTTTTGCTTTTGGGTGTAGGGAAACTAGTCAGGAATGCCACTGCTAAGGACTGATTCCTAAAATATTTGGATGCCTTCTGAGGACCTAAGGTAAAATCAGCGTATTTTCCAAGTGTTGTTTTGCATCAGGTGTGTAAAGAAATGGGAAAAAATCCCCAGTAAAAAACCTGTTATTAATACAAATGGCAATGGCAATGTGTTGGCATGTGATGTGACCTAAAAATAGGGGACTCATATAAACACATGTTCAGACTAAAAAGTACTCTGTCTTGTGATTAGTGTGACCATTTCAAAATATTTCCTGTTGTGATTGTATAACCTTTAAAAAGAAAGGATAAGTTTGAGCTGGTGAATTGCTAGGTCTTCTCTTTCTACTCATCTTGGTGAAAAAAGGGATAGATTTATTTTACATTAAAGAAACAGGTAAACAAAACTAAAGTACAAGCCTTGAGGGTTTTGTGTAGGTTAGTTTACACCATGCTGTAACAGAGTGCTCTAAAAACTATCAACCCACGCAGTACAAATACAGGTAACTTTTACACGTACTTTATAGTACATCTAAGAAGCATCTATAGAGACAGTGTGGGAGTGAAGAGAGGGCTGAACTGAGGAAACCGCTTTTGAAAGTTGTTTTTTTGTGTGTGCAATTTTTTTAAAATAATTTCAGAGAATGGAAAGAGGAACCTATACTGAGCAACTAGGCCTAACTTGTAAGAAACTTTCCCCACATCGTGTGGTGAAACATCTTCTATCACTGCCCTCTTATCTTTACTATGTTGCCACTACGCTTTGCTCACCTGCATGAACAGATGGATGGATAGGGTTAGAAGGGATTCTGAGAATTTATTTTGTTTTTCAAGGCTCTTTTATGAAAATGCAATGCACAGCCTTTATTAAACCACAATCCTCAAGAAAATGGATTTATTTTAAATCTTATAACTCATTTCCTTTTCTTTCTCTCTCTTTCTCTGTATATTTGCATGATTATAAGGCAATGTAAGAGAGACAAACACACAGAGAAGAAGAAAGGAAACTAAAGTTGCTCTCCTAAAATGTACATAGCCTTTAGATTTTTATAAAGATCTTTCTGAGATGTTAAAACAAAAAGGACTGTTTCCTTCAGTTCCCTGAAAGAGCTTCAAAACACTGGCATTTTCTTTCTTTTGCTTGCCAAACCACATTAACCCGCCTGCAGGCTGTAGTTCTCAGTGACTGTCACAAGCAAGGGTGACCTCATCTGGCATGCCCCACCAGGCCTCTGCACTCAGAGCTGATGCCACACGGAGATGCTGGCTGGATGCCATGTGCACATGCAGAAAGTGGGCCAAGGTTCCAGGGGATTTCAGCAGGGCTGGGGAGAACACAGCCTTGGCAGCTCTGTGGGAAAACCCCATGATGGCTCCGAGCCCCAGAACTTCTCATAAGCAAACACGAGCAATGAGTGCCAAAACTGCGATTAAAGCTGGAAACTAATAGTAAAAAATAGACAACCTGCACTATTCTCAGAAAGAGAAGTGAGAAAGTAGTTGGTGCTGATGTTTCTTCACTGTGAGCTGGGGAGCAGAGGCTGCACTTTCAAAAGGCCTATCCTGTCTCTACTCTGAGGTAGCTGAGGGCATCCTTGGGGTTTCAGAAGAGCAGGTGGCTGCTGTGGTGGCTGGGATCACATCTCAGCCACTGCCAAAGCATCAGGTGTGTGCCAGCAAAGGAGCTTCCAGCAGCAATTCTTCTTCACGATCTATGGCACCACAACAGAGTGAAAAAGAGAAACAAAACCTTTTGATAGGGAAGCCCTTGTGAGAGTCCAGGTTTCAAGCTTGCCATTTGTTAACAAATCTCAGTTAAGCCGTTGAAGTTGTAGAAATTTATTTGCAATAGTCAATAGGCCAAAGCTCTTTGGTGTCTCTATGGGGAAGGAGGAGACCCCAGGTGAGTATTCCTGCCACTATGGAGACTCAGGATGGCAAAGGCCTGAGCTGAAAGCTGCTAATCCTCATCCTGTGAGGAGCTCCTCACCGAGTCTTGAACAGCTGCTTTCCACAAGGAATCACATTTGATGTGGCTGAAGACACACATTGCCAGAGTGTATTTTCCTAGTTTGGTTAAGGGTACTTGAAATTTTTTGTTATTTCCATATTGTTTGCTCTCACAGCTGATTTTTCTATCCCAAGCTGCTGCCACATTTACGATCCCCGTTATGTGATTGATGATGCAGTTCCCAGTCACAATCTTCAGCCCATGGACATTTGGTCTTGTGTTGATGCAGCTGAATTGTTTACTGGAAGTGACATAAAGCTTCCACGTAATGTAATAGTAATGATCCTGAAGCAGCATGGCCCATTTTGGCAGGGCTGTATCAGTGTATACCTTGGCCACACCATTCCTAACAGTCACTTTCTGTCTTCAGACTTCTCAGATGCCTAAATTAGGTCAGATTCCCAGCTGAATACCAGGGCAATCAGCCTCAGCATTTTTACACTTTTCATTTAACTGGGTTTTTATGTATCTGGGTTTTTTTGTGGCTCACTGTTTTATGTGATGTGCTTCACAGACTTCACACATAGCAAGTGTTTGTCTGGTTCCTTCCTGGACTTTATTCACACCTTTTCCTGTCCTTTTTATTAAGACTGAAGAGGATTTAATAACATTCCCACCACTAAATATGTGCCATCCTAATCTATATGCTTTTCTGTGCCAGTTGGCTCTCTCTAATTTTTAATTTAAAAGCTTCAACATTAATTTTCAGTAACAGAAACATTGCCCTATTTTAATTTATGTCAAAACATATTTTCCTTGATGGCACCATCTGCATCAAACATTTCCTTTATTCTTAAGTGCATTTATATAATTTTTCTATGCATCTGTTGTCAAGTTACACACTGAAAGTGCAGGAATGTGGTAATATTTAAGAGCACATCACTTAGAGATCTCCAGGGCTCCTAACATCCCAAATTTTTTCTCCAAAGAACTGTCTCCTAGTGCTCTAGTGTTATATGTATCCTACTGAAGTATAACTGTACCAGTCATGAAAATTGCCTTAGGCAGAGGAGTCTAGCTGGCAGCCTATTGCTAGGGGTGTTCCACAGTGGTCAGTAGTGGGTACAGTCTGGTTCAACTTATTCATCCATGACCTGGGTGAAGGGACAGACTGCAGCCTCAGCGAGTTTGATGGTGATACAGAACTGGGAGGAGTGGCTGATACACCAGGGTGCTGTGCTGTCAGCCTGAGAGACCTGGACTGTCTCGCCCACACAAACTGCCTGCAGAATGTTGAACTTCTGCCTGTGATTATTTCATAGGTAGCATTCATTATAATAATGTATCAGCACATATCTGACTATAGTTAGGGCACTTATATACTATATAGTTGTAAGTATATAGTACTTATATACTTATATACAAGCAAAAAGAGTATGTTAGACAAGGATAGAATACAATTTCTCTCTTATTTATGCGTTTAAGTTAATTAAGCGCAGAGAGGACTGGAGAGAAGACCAAACCCTGAATACCATGGCACTTGCAATGTCAGGTTCAGCTGAAAAGCTCAACTTTGACTTCCTGTCTCACTTGTACTTGAGGATATTAAGAGGAGTGAAGCAGATGTGGCTTCAGCGTGCTATTCCTGTTGTAGCTCTCTGTATTAGTGTGACAGCTCAGGTGGTCACAAAGATGCTGGACTAAAGCTGAAGCTTTTCTAAGAAATCTTTTTCCTTTTTCCCCTATTTTATAATGTCTACTTCTTGTATGTTAGCAGTCATACCTCTAACTGGTATTAAATTGCCAAGCTGAGAAGTCAAGAAAAAGTGTTAAGTCACAGGGAAAGCAATAACTATATTGGCTCTTTGCTTCCCTTTTCTGTGCATATATGATGCTGCTTTTAAAACTAGGTCATATCTGCTCCTGTAGTCTGCTGTTTCTGAGGTTCCTGTTACTTGTGCACTGTGCCTTTGGGTAGATGAGCTCTGCACTGTTCAGGCACTTGTGAGTCCATCTAGTGCCTTGTGCCAGCTACAAGCAGCACAGCTGCAGTTTTTGATGATCAACATAAGCTGTGAGCTTTTGCAGGTAAGCCAATTTTCAATTCTTTCCACATTTGAACAAAGTGATTTTTTACAAGCTTGGAAACAATGATCTTGCTTCTACCTATGAAGCACAGAGCTCCGAGGTGCTGTACATACAACACACAGAGTTGCCTCAGACTTCACTGCAAGTTGCACAAATACCAGACCTACAGGACTGCTCCTGAAAGAATTGCATCCTGGTCATGCCACAGGGCCTTCATAGATGGATGATGTGATCATAATTGAAAGGCAGAATCAGCCAGGGCACCCCATGACTGTAGCTTGATTGCTATTGAATGATGATGGCAATTGTTAAAAAAATGAAGATACTTTCTCTAGGAGAGAACCACAACCACTTATACATGACCATATACGTGAGCAACTCAAGATCACTCCAGAAGAATACAGCTCATATACAGCTCAGTAGTGTAATTCACATTCTGAGCTGTGACAATAATCAGTAAAAGAAACTGGGGAAAGGAAAGAGTTGTGACAGTGCAAGATTTCTCATGGAGATGACCTGAGGTGAGTCCCAACCACCAGTCCCTTCAGGCCAAGGTGGAAAGGAAACATTGTCCAAAGTGCTAGGGAATGAGCTCACAGTTCCCACTGGCTGGGATTGCATACATTTCTGCCTCCTAGTCCTTTGTCAGCCCAGGCATACCTCTCCCCCTGAAATATATGCAGTCACCTATTTTCAGTGGGTATTGACAAGAGGTACAGAAGAATGGCTAAATGCAATATCAATTCCAGTCATATCAAAGTGCCTCCAGCAGCCCATTTTTGTATTCAAGCCTTCCAGTAAGATGTACAGTTTGACAGGAAGTGATGCACATTCTTACTGTATATCTAGCTCCTTTTACCCTTTCAGGAGCACAGAATAAGTTATGCAAGAAAGCTTCACAGTGCACATCAGTTTAGCTCCTACAGAGCCCCTGGTCTTGTATTTTTCAGCCAAGAATATTTTCACTAGCACTGATGTGAGAATTACTCCAAACTGACATCTTGTCAGGAGTCAGGAGAACGACCAGTCTGAAGGAATTCACTGCCAGAACATTGCAGAAGGCACCTGGGGGGAGAGCAGTGGTCAATCCATTCCATGGTCTGCCAGTAAGGGCTAAATGATATGTGCTGAGCAAGTACTGCAGCAGAACAGAAGAAAAAAATCATTTTTATTTTGAGTCCTCATGATCATGTAAAACTGATCGTAGACTTCGACACCCAGGTGGGAAGAAGATGGATACAGGTAAAACAATGCGTTTGATCCTGTACTGTGCCAATTCATTTTCATACAAAAGCTGACCTGGTCATTTAAAAGTATCAGCTGAGTGATCCAGGTGGGAAAGGGGTCAATTATGTTTTAGTGAACTAGCTCAGATTCCAGGCAATTATGGGCCTCCAGGAAATCAGGATCAACAGGATGTTTAAAACAGGCCACAATCAGCTTCAAACACCTGCATTTACTGTGGAAGTGATTACGTATGCAAATACTGCAGTCACTGGAGATCCACCCAATACAGTAAACACTTTCCAACTCTAGATTTACTTAGAATACTTAGATTTCTATGTCTGATAAATCTATAGCTGTAGCAAAGACCAGGAAGGAAAGGCACTTATACCCAAATCCTGCCGCTTAGTGCTACTGCTGTGGAAAGAGTTTTGTCTATTCGTACAGATCTTTATTAATAATAAGAAGAAAAATTCATTCTGTGTTTTTGCGAGTCACCAGTTGTTATGGATCCAGCAAAGGCTTTTTGGGACACATCTATTTATCTAGGAGGCAGAAAGATATTTTGAATCTACTGAGACCAACCAGTGGAAGTAGTGGAAAAAGGCCCATCTGAAGACAGCTGACATGCTCAACCAAGTCATTTGATACACCCCTACAAATATTGCTTCCAATTTCTGCCCTCAGTATCTTATATGGCTGTTAGAATTACTCTATATTGTTTCCTGAAAACATTTCCCAAATACCACACCAAATTACCCTTTCAGCTGCACCTGCAAACTTCGTGGCCTTTCCTGTTTATGGGCTCCATCATAAGCCAAATTGATCAACAGTTACAGACTGTCATATCCTTAGTGCAATTATGGAAAAAAAAATCATCTGAGGTTCTTTTTTTTTTTTAAATTTTTATCTCTAAACATAATCTTCAAGAGCATGCAGCAACTCTACCTCAATTCATTTGTGGACTGATCAGGAGAGGAAACACTCAAAGAGAGCTTCACAGAAAAGAGAGATGAAAAGTAGAGATTTCAAACAGTGTGTGTGTATATATATATATACACACATATATATATACTTATATGTGTGTATATTTTTATATATCTGTTTGCTGTAAAATGCCAGTTTGAGCACACAGATTCAGTGTAAGACCAAGTTTCTGAAGACTGAGAGATTCTCTATTAGGAATCTGTGGTTTTCTACAACAAATGCCTTGTGCCAATAAACTGTTAAATTCTTCTCCTGGAATTTGAGGTCAGAAGGGAAATGATTGACTGCACTTTTTTTCTCTGACCGTCACAACAGGTATGTGTGGCAATTACTTGTAGAGGGAAGTAGCTGACGACCAGAAGCCACTGTCCATCAATTCTGCGTACAAAAAATATTTAAAAACTTAAAGATATAAAGGAAATCAGTTCATGTGTTATTTAAATTTCAACTAGATCAGGCAATTTTCATCAAAGTTCTATAAAAACATGTGTCTTCTTCTTGCCATAAGTCAAGGCCAAAGTACCTGCAGGAGGGCCCTCTGGCACTGGATAACTCCACACAATGCAGGATGTCTGCCAGAGGAGTTAAAGGGAGATTTACAAGCTGATTGTTCATGGCCTTGCACCATCTGACAAGCACTGTGGTCCTTTTAAGTGAAGGTTCCCTGCCAGGAACCAGCAGTTTCAGGAACTGCTTGCATGGCTCTTCCTCCCTGTGCAAGACAGCATAATTTCACCCAGAGGAAAGTTACCTTGTGCTGTTGGGAAATATGAGTGTGCATATGGACAGTGATTACAGAGGACTCTACATTCTA
Source organism: Cettia cetti (assembly GCA_013401135.1). Lineage (NCBI taxonomy): Eukaryota > Metazoa > Chordata > Aves > Passeriformes > Sylviidae > Cettia > Cettia cetti. The sequence goes on from VZUI01077142.1 coordinate 59,457, forward strand.
CAGAATGAATTCCTGAGCTGAATGTTGAACTCTTCTGTTGGCTTAGCTTTATTTACTTTATTTAAAAATATCAGTCTTCAAAAACTTAAGTTTACAAACCTGCTTATGTAGGAAAGATCAACATATATGTAATATTCTAGCTATTAGCCCCTAAATTGGAACCTCTTCAAATCCAGTTTAGGATGCTTACTCTGACTGAAATTTAAACCAGCCTACAAAATTTACCAGTGGAATTATACAACTCGGGTTTCAACTGACCTAAGGTTTTTTGTACAGAATTTTTATAAGCTGACTTGTGCATTGATAAAGAAAACTGAAAACTGCTTTATTTTGTAATCAAAGTAGCACTCAAACTGTAAAATCATGCTTCAGATGCTAAGAGTTTTTGTCAATACTGGCCCACAGACTTACTATTTCCAAGAATCAGACTGCTGCAGAAAAAGACTTTTTAAAGTTTTAAAGACAACATTAATGAGTTTCTCTCTGAATTGGCTCATTGACATAGATGACAGTGGCTGTGTTTATGCAAATCTTACCTAAATTAGGGTGAATGTTACTAACATCAGCAGAGAATCCTTACTTTGCTGATTTATACTTAGAAAAGGTGAAGGTTCAAGTGAACTAAAATTCAACTATCAGCAAAACTGCATAGTCCAGGACAGACACAGGAAATTTGAAAGTGGATATGTACATTTAATTTAACTAATTTTGAAGATTTGGTGCAGTATTTGCTTGTGAAGTCTCTTTGCCTCTCATCTGTATATTTAAATTTCACAGTAAGAATTTTTTGGTTCAATCTTGGAAAGTGACTGCTTTTACTCTGTCAGGCTGGAGAACAGAAGCACTCCCTAGTAGCCAGAAATGACAGCATTATTTTTTTCACTTTTGAATAAATTAGTTTTTTCTCTGGATTGATACAGCTAACAAGCTCTAACAGGTAGAGGTATGCACCCCTCCATACATGAAAGCTGGTAGTGATTCTTTATTTTCTTGCTGAAAAAAACAAGAGGGGTTTTTACCTCTCAATGTGACATTCTTGTGGAGAGAAGACACTCTTGTTTTACCTTGTCCTGTTGATTTGAGGTCTGAGCTATAACCACCATAGGGTTTACTTTGACTGTGTGTATTGAGATAAAGACTGAAATTTGTCTCTGAAAGAGTTTTTGATTAATACAATGAATATAACTTAACTTTTTCATTGTAAAAAATATGCCTGCTTTTGCAGTGAAGGTATACATATTGTTTACTTATGTCCTTTATCTGAGTGATCTTTGGGGAGAAATAAGAAATAAAGAACAGTTTTATTTTTTAAAGCTAAATGGCATGAAAGGTCAGGAATATCAAAGCTACTTAGATGCTTTCAGTTTTGTTCTCTTTGCTCAGTAATACTTGCACACACAAGTGCACAGAGGGTAGAAGTGTCATTTCCCAAATGTATTTCTTCTTAAAAGGTAAGCTAAAACATCAAATAATGCCTTTGCAATAACATGACTACAGGTTTGGCAACAGTTTCTAACCTTTGCAATAATGATTCTCAGAACAAAACAACAGGAAAAAAAAAAAAAAACCAGCTAAAAGAACAAGGAAGCTCAAATACAAAGAAATTTCCTAGAAGACTAAGGTTCATATCTCCACTGAGTGAACCAAACTCCTGGCTTTTGGAGACGTAGAGATGTAACAGTGCAAGCTAAAATTTGCATGAAAGTTTGTTACAAGGGTGAGAAAGAACCATCAAGAAAAAAACCTGCAGCCTCTTTCGGTAAGGCCCGTGTTCGCTTTAGGAAACATTCAGATGGAGGTGGACTCATTTGCATTCCTCAGTTTGGTGAACTTGAACATTTGCAGAAGTGTTTCTCTGAATCGCATGAATGATGCTTTAGGAGCTGTACATGAGATATGTTACAAAAGGGCACTTTTTCTTCTTGTTCTTTATATTAAAACCCCTCTACTGTATTTAAATATTGAAGCGTCTGTCACTTTTCCCACAGCTCGAGATTACTGACTCTTGGCTCTTTACCTTCCTGACTTCTTCTTCTCCTCACACTCAGTCTACAACAGAGATAAAGCATTTGTTTTATGTGCTTTTACTCACTTCTGTCATCTCAGTAGTAATTCAGACAGTCGAGGAGGGGTTGAAAACCCAGAAGGAACAGTCCGTACTGAGAAGCCTTACATTTTCTCTAGTTTTATCTACCATTGGACAGACATAAATGATCCTAACCCTTTAGCTCTTGTTACTGCTTTGTAATCAAACTGAGTAAGCAAAAAAATTGTAAAATAAACATATACTAAAAAGCAGTCTTTTAAGAAAAAACAAAACACATTCTTCTTGTATAGTTGTATTGATGAAAAACTATTAATAGGATTTTTCTAAGTGCTTACAATAAAATCTGTGCTTCCACTTTGCTTCATTCTAAACCTATTTAGATGAAATGCAATTGAGTTGAAATTGCATTTCAGCTTGTTTTTCCTGTAGAATGAAACATGCCATCCTACATTCTTCAGCTAGAAAGGTGTCTTTCTAAAAGTGTAAAAATATAAAAGAATTTATGAAATAAGAACTTACTTTTTACCTATGCAATAGTGTTTTGACAGGTAGTGAACCAAAAATTATTAAACACAATAGGTTTTCAAAGGCTTTCTGCCACATGATATATTTTAAGAGTTACTTTTCCATCTCAAGTCACAAAGCAAATCTCAACTTTTTTATAAATTGGCAATTTCCATTTTGACTTTGCTCACAGGCTTTTCAGTCTTTTCCACAGGTGTGCTTGACACTGACAACAGTGTCAGGAAGATAGCAGATGTAAGAGAGAAATCACACCAGCTTAATTTAGCAGTTCTCTAAAAATAGAGACATCTCTACTGTTACTCTTCCACAGCAAAGAAATAACACAGATATCTTGTGATTTTTTTTACTGTTTGATTTTCAGTACACCTTTAATGTTTTATTTATCATCTTTTGTCAATTGAAGGGAAAGCAATTCCTATTCCTGTCAGAAAAGCATTAAGCAGCTGTCACCTTAGCTTAAGGTTGCAGCTTGATGAAAACCTGTTGGCACAGTGAGTACAAACAGAAGCAAAAAAACCCTACATGGATTTAGTGAGTATTACTCCAGAGGCTTAGTACTTAATATAAGATTAATATACATCCATCTACTAAATGTTTCAGAAATCAGGCAAGCAGAAAAGCTTAACATTTCTCCTTCTATGTCACAAGCTTGAGGACTAATGCAAATGTCAGTAGGGCTGTATCATGTAAATTGAAGAATCCTTATTGAGTTTTCATTTCAGTCTGTCTGTATGTCCATATGTCCATTGGTCTATCATATTTTAAATATAGGTCTCCCAAAATTAAAGCAAAACCATGTATTTCTAACAGGGAAATTTATGTAACAGAACTATATTTTTAAAAATTGTGCATATGAAACCATAGCTTAGGTTGGATGTTTTAAAATCCATGCAAGCTTCACTGATTTGAATTCTATTGGAAACCTGAAATGGAAAAACTCATAAATTGTAAGAGGAGTCTAATTCTAAAACTCTAAAGAGAGATTCTTTTGTCTCTTGAGGTATTACATTTTCAAATAAAACCACAAGAGACAGACAGAGACTGCGGGTGCAGTGGAGGAAGGTCACAATTATCCTGAACAAGAAGAAAATGTAAACACAGCATTAACTAAACCCCAACAGACACAGCCATGGGAGCAGTAAAGTGCTTTGAAATGGTACATTGTAGTTCCAGCGCCTTAACCTGGTGTCATGGTTTCACCTTAGCCAGCAGCCAAGCGCCACAGTCACCCATCACATGAAGGGGTTACTTGGGAAGACCAACACCATCACTCCAAATTGTCCCCCCTTCCTCCTTCTTCCATCTACTTAGTATACTAGTAATGATGTTGTACAGTATGGAATATCCCTTTGGTCAGTTTGGGCTACCTGCCTGTTTCTTCTCGCAGACTCTTGTGCACTCCCAACTTCCTTGGCAGCCTGGCACTACAAAAAGCAGTGTGGTGGCTCTGTGTAAGCCCTGCTCAGCAATAACAAAAATCTCTCTCTATTGTCAGCTCTGTGTTCAGCACAAATCCAAAAACAGTCTCATACCAGCCACTGTGAAGAAAATTAACTCTATCCCAGCCAAACCCCACACATCTGCATTTAAAAAGCAAATCATTACAAGTAAGGGTGAATCAGAGCAGGAATTTCTTCTACTCTAGGCTTTCCTGATAAGGAATTCAGGATTAGAGCGTGAAAGAATCTAGCAAAAGGAAAGACGAAATTCGGAGGAGGATTTCCTGTACTCCACATTTCCTCAAGAGGCTATTTGCCCTTGAGAATGATATGCAACATCAGTCTTGTGTGCTTTGCATGCCCCCTTCTCCTTTGCAGAAGACTCTAAAGGAACCACCCATCATTCCTCTTCTGCTCGTTGTGATGGACATTGTCATTACTGAAAACGATGTCAAGGAGACCTACCCTTTTTGGAAAACTCTTGTAGGCTCATAATCAGTAAGTCCGGGATCTTTCAACTCTAATTCCAGAGGTGCCTCCATTTGTAGGCACTTATGTTTTACTGACAGTAGTGTTCCACAAGTGCATAAAATTTGCCTTTGGTCAGGCTTTTAATGCTGACACTGTTTTGCATTCAGCAGCATCTAAGCGTGCATTTTCTATCTTCTTCTTATCAAAATGTTCTGTCAGAAAAAGCAAGTGCAGAAGAAAATGTGTTTGAGATTAACTCTAATACAAACCCATATGTGAAACATGTTAGATAGCTTTATGACCACTGTGACATATTTAATGGAAATTTTCACCTATATTCCTACCTTCCCAAGCACCTGTAATTTCTATAGGAATAGTAGTATCTGGGGGCCTGTGATACCAATTATCTTTCACTTGCAGAGGTATATTATTAGGGCTCTGTGGTAACTCTGATATAGACAATTTTCTGTTTGTTTTGAGAAGTATAGAGTTGTTAGGCATAAAGGGATGCTATTTGAGCAGGATTTTTGAGGAAATAGACTTCATGAATAAATATTTGCTATGGTAAGTCACAGGCAGGTGAGTTGAAATAGAGAGGATTAAGGCACTTTTTTTTCCCCCAAGAGTTATGTGACAGTGAGTGCTTTTTCAAGTTAGCCTGAAAAATGAAGAATCAGTTTCATTCTTCGTAGAACTCCCCTGACAAGAACTGAATTTCATTCGCAACGGATTTGGCTCAAAGGGCTTTTGCAATTGTGCCCATCTGATTATCACTTCACTACTTGAAACATGCTTGCTCTGTGACATGTGCATGATATATGTACATCTCTGACTTCTTTGCAGTTCCTATTTTCTTGTTCCTTTATCTAGGATTCCAACAACTCAGCTGGAAGCAACATTAATCATTATAACTTTCTTGATACTGACTCTCACCATTTCTGAGTATTTTTAGCTGACATTTGAAGCACTATGTCAAACAGACCAGACCAAGAAAGAACCTCAATAAACCCCCACTGAGCTGCTTGCTGCTGTAGCCATACCTTTTTCTGGATCTGCACTTGAGTTTTTCTGAGCTGATTATCTCTTTACTGCACTGCAGCCTCCAGATGTGCCCACAGTTATTGGCTGACTTGGCCTGGCACCTCTTCAGCCCGTATTTTGAGTCTTCACTGAACCTACTTTAGATATATCCTCAGATTTTCTGGGCATTCATTCCATTTCTTCACTTTTTCAATGCTGTACTTTTCTCAAACTGCCTTCCTATACTTGCAGCTTAATGAAAGCAATCACGCACATTGAGGTGTGGGTTCTCTCCTGCAGCTGCTGAATGCTACTATGCTACTTAAAATAAATAGGCTAAACCATGAATTATTGCATCTGCCAAGAAAGATTTATGTAAACCAGACAGTGAAAGCATGGGGCTGCTTTGCACACTGCAAAATTGAAACTGATTTTGCAGAATTACAGATGATGTAAATAAGACAGCTGCAAACAGAACATTTTTAAATAACTTATATTTTGCAGAAACTGAAGCTCAATAGTCTTTTTTTTCTTGGTAGAAGAGGGCTTCTCCAGCCTGTAAACCAGTCCAAGCAATTGCAATCTGGTTCTCATGTGTCTTTTTCTTATATTCTCTTTATATTGTAGACACATCAAGAGTCATTGAATGCATGTTCTTCTTTCCCTAATTTGAAAAAAAAAAAGGAAAAAAATTTAAAATCCAGCCCTTACTTGGAATGAATCACCATTTAGTTGGGGGTAGAAAAGTCAGAAGATATTGTGCACTAAAGAAATCAAGGGTATGACATCTAAAGTAGATGCAATGGATTTAGCTCACGGAGAATCTATAAACTAGTGTTCTCACACAGGCATCGATGGAATTTCAACTTGTGATACGTGATTTTCTTTATGTTATAGTAACATAGGAGGTGTGATAATGAAGAGACTACAGAGCAATCTGGACAGGAGGGCTTGATGGGCCAAGGTCAGCGGTGTGAGGTTCAATAAGGTGAAATGCCAAGTCCTGCACTTGGGTTACAAGAACCCCATGCAGGACTAGAGGCTTGGGGCAGAGTGGCTGGGAAGTCTCCCACTGGAAAAGAACCTGGGGGTGCTGGTTAACAACAAGCAGTGCTATGATTTAATTGACATGGTGGTGTCTGATCAAAGGTTCCGTGATCTTGGAGGTCTTTCCAAGCTTAATGATTCTATGATTATAAGTATCAGAAAACCATTCAGCAGGAAAAAGTAGCTATTCCAAGACAGGAAGAAGTCAGACTGGTAAAAACATTATGATGATTTGGAGGGAGGCAAGACTTTTCAGAAAGTAATTTTAATGGATTCAGTGCATTCAAGGAAAGTCTGTCAAACTGAAGAATTTTTTTAGTTGATTAGTATAGGATTTATGTCCTTAATTTCTATTTTGATTTTTTTTTTTCACTTGACATTTCTCCCCTAGGTTTTCAAGCCAAGTGTTCATGATATGATCCAGTGGCTTACAGGTATCAACAACCCACTTGTGAATAATGGTTAAAAACGAATCCCACCTCGATGCTTTGACACTAGAAATGCTCCAGAATGAAACAGTCTCCATCACCCTCTCAGTTGTGTATACAGTGGTGGCTGTGGTCAGCATCCCTGGTAATTTGTGCTCCCTTTGGGTGCTCTGTTGCCGCATCAAACCCAAAACACCTTCTGTTATCTTCATGATCAACTTAAGCATCACAGATCTTATGCTGGCCAGCTTTTTGCCTTTCCAGATTTCTTATCACTTCAAAAGAAACCACTGGACATTTAGCAAGACCCTTTGCAACCTTGTGACAGTGATGTTCTACTCCAACATGTATTCTTCCATACTGACCATGACCCTTATCAGTGTGGAGCGATACGTGGGTGTGGTACACCCCTTGAAGTTGATCAAGTGGAGAAGAAAAAGATATGCCTTGGCTGCCTGCCTAGTTATGTGGATTTTCTTGCTACTAGCCTTCTACCCACTAGAAACTGCAGACCTGACCTATGAAGTGAAAGAATTAGAGATTATAACCTGTTTTGATGTCCTAAAATGGGATATGCTGCCCACCTTTGCAGCTTGGGTAGCCTTTCTCCTCACTTTATTTGTTGTGCTGTTTCTGATCCCTTTTGTTGTAACAGTTGGATGTTACATTGGTATCATTAGAAAGCTAGTTCAGACATCAAGCCAATATGGTAATAGGCAAAAGACTAGATCCATATACCTGGCAATAACTGTCCTTCTGTCCTTCATCACTTGCTTTGCACCCAACAACTTTATTCTACTTGCACACATGATCAGCCGCCTATTCTACAGCAGCAGTTTGTACCCTGCCTACAAGCTCACCTTGTGCCTCAGTTGCTTCAACAACTGCATAGACCCCTTCATTTATTATTTTGCATCGAAAGAATTTTACCAGAAATCTATGCAATTGTTTTGTCGTAAGGTACTGCTCAGTGACAGCTTGGAAAACAGAAGGGAAAGTTTATTCTCTGGCAGGACCATATCAGCCAGATCAATGTCAAGTGGACCTATGGATGGATTAGAGGGAGTAAAGGTAAATTTGCAGAGGCAGGAAAGTGTTTTTTAGCTTTAGATATTCCCAGAAAAAAGACACCTGTGAAACCCATGAGCAGACACAGAAAACATTTTCTTTTGAACGGCCACTCAAAATACCTTGCTCCAGTAACAGAAGTCAAGCTGTAATTAAATTGAATCTCAGCATTTTCTGGTCAGAATGGAAGTGCTAAAGAAAATGAATTTATTCAAGAAGGCACTGAAGCAAATCAAACAGTGTTGGCCTGGAAACAGCCTTGCTGCATAAGACTGAGGGATAGGTTTAGAACAGTTACTCTCAGGTTGTATGACAGTTAACCAAAGACTTGTGATTCTTCATGAATGTGAAACATTACTGTATATAAATTAGATATACACCAAAACTGGTTTGGGAGTAAGGGAGATGTTTTTCTAAGCAATATGCTAAGCTTTGTTTTTGTTCATTTTTTTTAATTATATTTCTTTCTCGTTGTATTTTTTATAAAAGAAATAATAAAAGTAGCATGTCATTTTACCATTGATGCATAATGCACAGCCACTGTGAAATCACCACAACATTCACCCAACTGTCTGTCAGAGTCAAACCACACTGACACTTGAAAAGGTTAGGTTGACTCATATTATTTATTTGAATCTTATACAGCAAAACATCTCATACAATGAAAGGGAAGGTAACAACATTTGCAAACACTTCTGCATTTCTTGAAATTATTAATTTCTCAGGACTGTGGGGAGCAATTTATTTAAGGAAACAGACTTTCCCACATTAACCTATTATAGTACCAAAGCTGCTTGTATGTGGTTAGTATCAAACGGTCATTTTCACCAATTAATTGTAGGCTAACCATAGAAGAACCATCCCCCTCAGCAGAATTTAGCTTTACACAGTGCCTGGGGAGTGAGTTTTTCTTCCTTACAGAGATGATGTAGATTATAAACCAGATTTTCAACTGCATAAATGAAAATTCAACCACAGACAAGAAAGTCATTCTGTGCCAACAGAAACCAGCTGAAAACTTTTCCTGACAGCCAGATGTCAGAAACAGATTTCTTTCAGGCAGGCAAGAAGAAAAAAAAAAAAGAAAGAGGAAAATATGGCTTGAGAATGGGAGCTGTACCAAACATCCTGAAAATAAGTTATGGCAGGTAGGTTGAACAGTCCTGTGTTTGGAGCCCTCCTCTGAAATGTCTTTCTACAGCTTCTTTACAAATTCTGTGCCATGTTTAATCTTTCTCACATCTCAACAACTGCCTGTGTGCTTGGAAAGACAACTGCTATAGAACATTCACTAGGGACAGAAGAAAGATAAGTTTTTTCCTGTAGTATTTACAGCTCTTTACCTACATTTGACACTCATTGACAGAGGAGAAACACAAACCACCTGAGAAGACCAGACATATCCCCCATACAGCAAGACAAAGCTATTCCGTATCCTTTTGCTGCACTGCAACTCCACCCAACACTGAGGAGGAGGCTGTCTGCAGCATTGTGGATAGTTGGTTCAGACATCTCATGATGCACTGATACCTGAGCTCCTGTGCCTAAGTAATAGGCAACACCCAAGGCCCTTAAAATTTTCCATTTTTCTTTGGGTATCTCATAACTAAAAAACAATTTTCTACCACTAATCAGCATAAGTTTCTTGACAGTGGAGAGTAGAAAACCACAACACGCACAGTGAGATATTTGAATGTCCTATCTTCTGCTAAAGTATTGTCAGTTTTTGGAGCAGAATAAATGTAAGTGGACTAGCACTACTGTTTACAAGGCAATGTGAACATTCAATGCTTTGTGGCATTTAACAGTGTTAGTTTTAATTGATCTGCACATTTTCTGTGCAAGGCCAACCTCACTGATATGTAACACCTAAACCCTCCCATCGATTTGTCTGGAAGCTATTCTTCACTATTCACTTTCACATGATTCCAGCTTTCTCATTATCACAATTGTTTAACTGTTTTCCACATTTTGTTGTGGAAGAAAATTTTTTCAAGTTTATACTGAAATCTCTCTCCTTTTTCTTTTTTTGTAACATGGAAATATTTTTACATTGAAAGGCTCTACTTCTCCGGCATCTAATGCAGACTTTGATTCTATTTTATCTTGAACGTGGTCCTCAGTGCATAGTTCCTCCTAGAATATGCTGCAAAGTGCCTGAACTATAACTGACACAAAATAGAGCCAAAAGTGCAGAAACCCTGCACTTTGGACATCAACTGCTGTGTTTTGTAAAATAGTGATTTGCTCCTTTTTCAAGTGAGAAAAGATGTTCACAACTGACTGAAAATGTTCTCTCCAGCCTCGTGCAGCTCTTCATAACCCTTCATCTCTCTTCTGAAAATGTTTAAAAAGGGACAGGAAGAATGCCTCATTTGAGTGCACTTCCATTTCATTAACTAGCCTACAGTAAGCTCAGATTCCTGTTTGGATCAGTGGGATTGTTCCTTGAGAAAGGAATACAAAAATAAACCCATCAACAGCAATCCTTCAAGTTCGATGATGTATCAATGTGACTTTGATGTGAAGTCTTGGAGAGTTTTTATTAGAGAGAAAAAGAATAAATTGTTATTAAAAGAAGCCCATCATACTGCTCTTTAATCCTGGAAATATATCCTTCTGGAGAGTCATAAGGATAATGCTTCTGCCCTCCTTAATCAGTGAGTGTAAGTTGACATCCATATAAATAAATACATACAAATATATACACTGAAATTTGTGAGGTTATTGAGAAGTTCATGTCCATATTACAATCAGTTTGGGAAATATGGGCCCTGGGCAACTTGCTTACTTGTAAGCATTACTATGTAGTTAATGCAATTTTACTGAAAAGACAAGAATGTAAAGGCTTCTGTTTGTTTTCAGGGTTCGGAGGGGAGTTTGTGATTGTTTTTGTTTTTTAATTACTGTATAGAAATTTAACCTATATATGCTTGAACTTTTTTGTACATATACTGAAAATAAATAAATAAAAAAAAGCACATGATTTAAGATTCATTCTTGTGTTTTCACCTGCCACGTGTGAAAAATTTTCAAACATAGAAGAGGGTAGGGAAACCAAGTTATGAAATAAAATTAATCTGTTTCTCCTTGTCATTGTGGATTTTTTTCAGATTTTTTTTTTCCAGGATAGATATATATATTAGAAGTTGGCATTGTCATAGACCCAACAAATTTTAAAAGTATCAATACTTTAATGAGATTGGCTAACTTGAATCCTTCTCCTTGCCTAAAAGGTGCATATATTTTTAATTTCTAGGCATTTCTGAAGGAGCCTAGCAGTCAGAGCCTGTCCCACCAGCAGCCTGGAGCAGAGCATTGGAGGAAACTGGGAATGGACAGTGAGGGTCAGTAGTCATGGAATCATAGAATCATAGACTATATGAAGTTGGAAGGGACCCATCAGGATCATTGAGTCCAACTCCTGGCCCTGCACAGGCCCATCCCCAAGACTCACACCATGAGCCTCGAGAGCATTGTCCAAACACTTCTTGAACTCTGTCAGGCTGGTGCTCTGACCATTTCCCTGGGGAGCCTGTTCCAGTGCCCATCCACCCTCAGGGTAAAGAATATTTTCCTAATAGCCAACCTAAACCTCCCCTAAAACAACTTCAGGCCAATCCCTTGAGTCCTACTCCTGGTTATCAGAGAGAAGAGGTCAATGCCTGTGCCTCTTCTTCTCCTCACAAGGAAGTTGTAACTGCAATGAGGTCACCCTTCAGTCTCCTCCAGGCTGAACAAACCTAGTGCCTCAGATGATCCTCATAAAACTTTTCCTCTGCACACTTCAATATCTTTGTAGTGCTCCTCTGGATGTTCTCTAAGAACTTCATGCCTGTCTTATATTGTGGCATCCAGGATGCAAGGTAAGGCCACACCATCACAGAGAAAAGCAGGACAATCACCTCGCTCAACCAGCTCGTGATGCTGGGCTTTCATAAATGTTTCCTAGACTGACTATGTTCCATTCTGGGTTCATTGTCTGTTTGCCTACATATATGCTGATACATGAGTGGGCCAGAGATTATCCTGGAGTCAACTCATCACTTTTTGTTATTTTTTCCAGTTTAAATAACATGAGGTCTACATTGATACCTACCGGGGTATCAATTTCTCTAAGGTGATGGTTAAGGTATATGCTACCCAAAGATGGGAGGGATAGCACAAATGTTTGTGTGTGAAATTCAGTGTTGGTAAGTGTGAAGTAACACACACAGCCAAATCCAGTCACAGCTTTGTGTATAAAATGATGTTGCTTGTCAGCGACTACTGTGAATCATAAGCCATGATTCCATTCATCAGCTCAGCATCATAGAAATCCATGGTTACCCATACCTAGTTTACTCTCTGCACTTATGGCCTCTGTCACAAATAGGATCAACAAGGACTAGAAAAGGTCAAGGTAAGAGCATACGGTATGCTCTTAGAAATTAATTTAAAATCTTAGAAGTTAAATAGTTTAGGACTGCTCATCTCAGAAAAGAGGTAAGGTAGGTAGGAAAGAGGCCTACAAAATCCTTGGTGAAGTGCAAAAGCTGATTTGAATGACTTACACTGCCTTTGCCCAATAATTGGTGAACAACATATTAAACTAATGAGATCTAGGCTCAAAACCAGATAAAGTTCATATCTCTTCTTACAACACATAGTATAGATAGAAAACAGTTTGCCAAGAATGTTGTGGATGCACATAGTACACTGGCCTAGAGAAACTGGAAAAGACCATGGAAAAGAAACCCACTGTAGATTACTAAGCAGGTTACTAATCCTTGGTCCAGGAAGACCCCAAGGATTAAAACTGTCAAAGGCTGGAGGAGTACTAAGAGGAAGTCATAATATATTACTGCCCTGTTCTCCCATCTCTTGAAATGCCAGTGTTTGAGGCAGGACACTATAAGCAAGACAGCCCCTTGGTTCCACTCTGGTCCATCTCACATTCCCAGTTAAGGCCTGCCAGAACCACGTTGGAGGCTGGCCTCTTCCACCCTGCCTGCTGGGGTGCTGCCAGAGGGGATTCAGCAGGGAATTCAGCCTGCTGCCATCTTGGAAGGAGCTGTTCCACAGTCAGGGGAGCCTGGGGCACAAGCTTGATCGTCTGTCACTTAGCCCTTTTGACAGGTCACAGGGTCACAGGATGGCTGAGGCTGGAAGAGACCTCATGTCCAACCCCCCTAACCAAGCAATCTCTCTCGATCCGGTAAAGATGAATTTGTGTCTTCCCCTTCAACAAATCTCTCCAGGTGCTTTTAGCAGTTCAGCCACTTTGCTTCAAAACACACACTAATAATTAATTAACTAATTCAATTAAGTATTAATGGAGTAATTCCATCAATTATTAAGTCCATTTCTAACATATTTTCTCACATCTGGTCCTATTCTTTCCATCACCTATCTCTCTCAAAGGCGGCTGCTGTTAGAGCTGACTAGCAGCAGACCTTCTTGTCCACTTGGGGCAGGGCAATTCACTCTTGCTGGGGTTTTTTTTTTAATTTCTCAGGCAGCAGCCTAGTCTACTCTTTAAAGCTCACAGCTGCATTAATGAAGAGTATAATTCTCTGGCCTGAATTGTCACAAATACATTGGAAAATACAATCTAGTGTACTTTTTCTGAAAAAAAATTATCAGAATCTTTTTCAATGACCTAACAAGTTCCTCTAAAAAAGCTAATTTAAGATGATATGACCTGGCAAAGTCCATTAAAATAATCAGGTTTATTGGTATTTTTTTTAGATGTATCTAAAGTCACAGTTCTTTTAAGCACCCCAAATGAAAATTCTATTATAAAATAACTCTCACAAGAATGATTAGTATACAAGCCTTGGTTATTGTCCTTAGTGATTAAATCCATCCTGAAAATAAAACCCCAAAAACCTAGAAGTCTTTTATAGGAATAAATGTACTTTCCTCATTTATGTTTATAGTTTCAAAAGGAGTTATTGAGAGAAAAATTTCAGTCACAGTATTAATTTTGATATATTTAGATGACTTTTATTCTGGATTAAGTTTTTGCAAGTAAGTGTTTTCTTCTTGAATCTATAAAGTTTAATTATGAAGTGCATTATAGAGTACAGCATAATGCTTAGTTGAAATACCTTTTCTAAAGCTTTCTTTTTTATTTGACAACAAAAACCACAACCCAACTCTGCAATAACTGAACTCTGGATTGCCACTGAATTCCTGGTCTTTCATGACTTGGTAGCAAGTCTTCTAGTATTTTTCCTTAAAGTCTGAACAGCTGGAATATGTTCTCAAAAGAGGAGACTCTCAAGCCTCTTTAATTATAAAACATGAAATTCAGAGCTGCCAGACAGAATACCTTTCTAACTTTTAGCATAAATAAATACCTTAACTCCCTTCTTGACTGTCTTAGCTCATGATGATGTCTTGCAGTCAGTCTTTTTCTTCTGCAGATATTTTCAGCACAGGGACACTGATGGTTCTCTTCCCCAGTTTCTGCACCACTGCCCACATGACCTGGCTCTGGCACACCCCAATTTGCAGAAAGAAAACTGCCCTTTGTCCTACTAACAGCTACCCAGGCTAATTGTCCTTTGGAGCTTTTCTTAGCATGTTCCACATTCTTAAATGCTGTTGTTGGGTATGGCGAAGTACCAGGAAAATGGAGAAGTGTTTTGTTGAGTGCCTTAAATCTGAGGAAATTTAAAGGTTTTTCTCCTCTGCTGTGTACCTGAGCAGCTTTATCAAAGGAGAAAGGACAACAGACTTCTATGAAGTATAAACAAATTCAAGGTAGAGATGGGAGAGGGGTTAAAGAATTAACTTCTGTGGCAGCTGGGCAGAAAAACACTTTAAGTGACTGCAGAGTGACACAGGAAGTTAGCTTCTGCAATAGGCAATCTGCAGTTAGAGAACGTCTGTAAATAGTTTTCTTCATAAACAGCCACTTTCATTTTAGAAACATGGCGCCTTTTCAGCAGAAAAGCAGTAAATCTCCAGATCTCTGCTGTACGGAAAGGAATGTGATTAACAGACAAATAAACACTATTGAGATACAGAACAAACATCTCACAGAGTGTCTCAAACCTCTGGAAATGTGGGCTTGCTATGCATAAAAGGTGTAACTTACCTGATCAAGTGTTGCCCTAAGCATCTTACTGCTTGGCAGCATTCATGATGACTGATGACGGTCTCCTTCATTTCCTAAACAATACCTGCTTTGGTTTTTGATTGCATTCAGATATCCAGATGTCAGTAGATCTCTGTGAAATCACAGACACACACTACAAAAGAAATGTTGGTATCCGACAACTGTTACCATCTTCATCTTGACAGCTGTTTTTGAATTTTGCCATTTTCATGCTTGTAACAGCAGGTTACAATAATATTCCTGGGGATCCCAGCAAGCACTTAAATAGGCTGTGGGTCTTTCTTACCTCCCCAAACTCATGCAGGTTCAGAAAATAAAGGAAAGATAATGAATAAGTTAATGTATAAGTTAAAGCCTCTTTTACTTCTAAAAAGAGTCTGCCCACCTTCTCAATTAGAAACTCTCTATGGAGAGCAACAGCTTTTTCTCCCTCAAAAAGTTTCATCACCACAACACCCCTGACTTGGTTTCCTCAGTTCCTTATTATTGTCAACACGTTGACATTTGTTCCTTTCCCTATTTCATCTTGTATTCTATAGTATATGCAGAATGCATTGGTATTCTACCCCATTATGATGAGTAATGCAAATTTCTCTGTACACTTTAACATAAAGTGTCTATATGTTTGAACTTTTTAAAATCTCTAAATGAGTACAATAATAAGTTAAAATACAACATTTAATTTTTCTTCAGTTGATATATCTGACAAATTTGAGATAATAGAAGTCAGAAATCTGACAGTGTTTTTTTTTCCATATTCAATAAGGATATTTGTTTTATAGGGTAGAATTATTCCTGTTCTTATAACCACGAAAATTTGCAGGAGGAGCCTTAGGATCTGTGGCAATCATATCTTAGCACTTATTAGTGTGCTTATGGAGTCTCTTTATCTCTCCAATCTCAATGCATCTCTTTCAAGATATTGTTAGACATATTGCCATTCACATCAGCCCTGACTGTCCCTAAAAGTACACATCTGTACGCACACGTACATCCACGGCTCAGCCTGGAGAAGAGGACGCTGAGAGACCTTACGGTGGTTCACAGCCTCTTCTCGAGGGCAAGAGGAGGGGCAGGCACTGACCTCTTCTCTGTGGTCACCAGTAACAGGACACGAGAGAAGGGCCTGAAGCTGTTCTGTTACGTAATCCTTAAAATTAAAACTAGGAATGTGAGCGTTTGGGGTGTGTGGTCTTTAGTTCTTGGAAGTGACAGCATTTTACAGGTACTTGAAAGTTAAGGTTCGTGATCGAATACGTAAGAAAAAGACGGGATGCACTGCCCTCCAGTGGAGATTCAGATAATAAATTTAAGAGCTCCACAGATGTTCTTGACCATGGAGCCTCGGAAGCTATTTTCTGGAAAAGCTGGCATTACAGTTGAGCCAATTAATATTCTCTTCTTTGCAACTTATTTTAATTTTTCTAAATTCATTTCATTGTCTTTGCAGCTATCACTATACTATACAAAAAACCCCCACTTATTTTCCAGACTTAATTATATATTTGTATCTTACATCACATATGTGTACAATATTTTTTATAGGCACACACACACATAGATAACATATGCATGCTGCATATATAATATATATTATGTGTATGTGTATTTCCCCAAAATATTTATGTACTTGTTTATGCATTTTTCAAATTTAAATAACACAGAACCAGTGTTTTTTATAGTCTTATACACTGGTTCTGATTCTTTTTGTCTAGAGAACATGTAAGTGTTAATTGAAGTGATACTGGGGCAAAGCTGAGATTAAGGTGGAACCTGCATGTGCTGCAAAAACTAGACATATGACTCCAAGAGAGGCTCATGGATTCAATATAATTCACTGGCTGTCAAACACACAAATATCTAGGGATGCTGTCAGCAAACACTTATCCTCCTGTCCCAGAGACTACAGGGTTATTACACTCTGCCCAGTCTTCCCTTCTGATGCTGCTTGATGGCCTCAAGTTAACAACATGGAGAAAGAAAGCTGCAGACTAGAAGGTGCTCCCTGTAGCAGACATTGGCTGTGGAAACAGCTGGGAAAATCAACACTGGCAGTGTGTGTAACTGTAATGCTCCTTCTATGTCATGTAAATCAGGATGTGCTTGCAGCACTCCACTTTATACTGGAGAAGGATATAGCACATATTTGATATCAGGTAGAAACTACCAGGAAGGAAGCATTCTTTACTTTCTTCTATCTTGTGTTGCTGCTGTGGACCTGGAAGCTCATCCTCTTGGCCAGCACAGACACAAAATCTGTCATTCTGTGCTTCTCTTACTAGGACTTAGTTGTCTTCACACTGAATTTTTTTTCAAGGCTCTAGGCTTCTCCAATTTGCAATATCTTTTCTGTGGCAGAGGCCAAAAGCAAAGTAGTTAGTTTGAATTCCTGACATCCTTTCTTCAATTATTCTTGGAAGGACACTTTTTACACTATTTAAATGTGCTGGCCAAGGATGACTCTTTGGGGCTTGGATAATGATTTCTCTATTGTTAAAAAGTTGCTTTGTGAATGGCCACGTCCTCCTCCTGGGCATTGTTACATCCATGTTTGATGTAGCTGCTTTCCTTGTCCCAGGAGATGGGCATGGAAAAATGGGTTATTATTCTTCTGGGACTAGTTATACTGCACTCCCTCAGCAGTTTTGAAGTTTCTTCCCAAGGTAAGATGTCTTTTGATAACTATGCTATGAAGATAAAGATCTTCAAATTAAGTATATGTAAAAGCATTTACAGGGACATTACATATCCTACAGCCTGTGTATTTAAATCCTATTTCATCTCACTTCCTGTGGATTCCACAAAATGTCTCCATATGATTGCAGTACTACTCTACTTCAAATTGGAAGGAAATTCTGGGAAGTGGTCACCTACAGACATCAAGATATTACAGACCTTCCAAGCTGGAAAGAAAAGGAGGAAGGAGCATTTGGACATGAGCTGACAAAATGATAGGGATTCTCAAAAATTAGAACACAGAGGTAAGCAGTAAGATTGTGAAAGAAATCTAGGGCATCTGCTCTGAAAGCACTCTCTGAGTCTGGAAAAATCTAGAATACCCCTTCATAAACCACTAATGTAGTTGAACATGTGAAGCAATCTAAAAATATCAAGGAGATGGAGTGCTATATGAAGCAGGTAACTCTGCTCAGAAGGCTGCTAGTAAATACAAGCTGTAAATAAAAAGGCAAAAATAAAACATAGGATCGGGAATGTTAAACGACACCAGGATTTTAAACAGAGTTACTGATGATTAGTTGATGAAATAGAATCTGCAAACAATGAAAGATCTTTCCCCCTACAGTAACAGAAACAAGAAGTATTAATTACTTCACAAATTAGGCAGACACATTAAACTATGGCAAAGATTTTCCTGGCAGAAAAAGGTTCATTGAAAAGCATCAGTGTGAGCTCTTTGAATTGATGAGGTTATCATAGAAAAGTCAACTACCCTGTGAAAGGTGAAATGCCCTTCATAGCAACTTTATAGCTAAGCCTCTATAGTTCACGAATTTCCTCACAATAGAAATGTATTGTTCCCCAAACAAGATGATCCTGTGCTTGCACAGGTGGCTCAGGCAAATAATACATATGGGTTGAAATACATACACTCATCACAATACATACAAAAGTAGGCACAAGAACTTAATGATGACAGTGTTCTTCATATGCCTGAAGGTGTTACCGTGATGGCCATGGAGTAAATGCATAGACAGAAAAGCAGAGAAGTCCAGAAGAAAAATCTCAAGGTCTCTGCAGTTCAGAGCTTTAACTGCTGTTTTGCTTCTGTTCAAAATACCTTGGATATTTGAAAAAAATCAATAGTTTCATAACCAACCTTGGACAAGCTAATCTTTGACTAGCTCAGTCAGCCACGACACAAGATTTTCTGATAACTGCTGGTGTCATTGATCTTCCCCTCGGTCAGCTTGCTGCAGCCTCACACCCGCTGTGCCTGGCTTGCGAGGCCGCCACGGGGCAATTAACGGCGCCCCGTCAAACCTCTCCCAGACGTGGCAGCTTGTGTGATGTGGTTTAGCTTTTCTCACAGGGTTCTTTAGTTTGACATTCAGACCAGCAAAAATAACATATAAAGACAGTAAATGAAAATAAGTATTTCATCAGGTTTGTGGGTTTGTCTTTTAAATAAACAAAATCGCTCTTTGCCATGTAAGTTTAACAGAGTAAGAAATTTAGTAATTACCACTCCTTAAAAATAATAATCCAAGAGCCACATCTCATTTTCTTCAATTAAAAAACTCTTTTGGTGCTTTCTGGTTTTAGGCATTGTCTTAACTTTCATGAAAAATATATCAAAATTCCACATATTTCCCATTTGATTAAGTTTCAAAAACTCTATTGTGCAAAGCAGAATTCAGTTAAGGGAAACAAATCAGGCTTGTTTTCCTCTTCAGTTAATGGGAGCCCACACCTGAAAAAGAGGAGTTATGTTGGGTGCATCTCTGAAGGCTCTACATGTGTCTAGAGACAGATCTGTCTTTGTTTCTCTCTCAAAGCAAGCTGAACACAAGGAACAGGTGTTCTCCCATCTCAAGTCTTTCCTTTATTCATACACACAGATTGGCATGGAGTCACAGCTTCATTGCTCTGTTGCTATGCTAGCCAAATTATATTGGAAGACTGAATAAAATGAGGAAAAGAAGAAAATTTGGCCTCTTGGTTTGATATGTAAACCTCTGCATTATCATCTTAGTCCTCTGGAGTGTCTAATTTTAGTTTATCATACTTGCTTATATTCAATACAAAGCAAGGCACAATATAGAAAAATTACTCTGTATAAGAAATGTGTCCCAGATTCTAGGAACACCCTAGGAAATTTCAATTTCCTTTTTTTTTGTTATTAATGCAGCACATTGAAGCACATTGTACATATATTAGGATTTACATTTATGTTAACCTTGCAGAGTTTAACAAAGTTCTCAGAGGAATAACTCCACATCTTTCTCTCTGTGTGCCAGGAAACATAAGCTTTTGTTACATCATGAGATCTTCGTCCTTTTATTCCACTGTAATTTATTCCATTATAATTCCATAAATTATATTGGTATCATAAGAAAGATACTATGGTTTTAATTTCTGCAATATCTTTCAGACCTGAAAGATATTTGCAAGGAGCAATGTCACACTTCACAGCCCTGAAAAAAGAACAGTGAATTTGTTCTCACAAGCTCTAGGACAAGCATAGACTACTCCTTTTTCCACACAGCCCCTCTTTTCCTCACCAGCTCTCCAGATATCCCAGAACTATATTCAGTATTCTGGATATGCAGAGCACAGCTGTCTACATTCACAGTTTTAATCTAAGGGTTTTATTTCTGTGTTCAATTCATCATAATTTCCCTATGTTGTTTGTAATTACTTGAGAAAAAATGTATTTAAATTTTCAATTCTGCTTTCAAGTCACCATCACCACTTAAAAAAAATAAAGTTCAAACCTTAAATCCTGGTACCTAGGATGATGTACAACCTGTCAGCTTATGGTGACAGATGGCTGATCCCCATGCACCATGACAGGAGCAGGAGGCCCAAGCCTGAGAGGAGCCCCAGCAGCAGCAAGAGGTCAACAGAGTCCCCTGTCCCAGCTCCTCCAGGTGCCACAGGAGCCCTGTCCAAGTTGTGCTACTGGAGGGGTCCACATACACAATAGCTAGGTAGGGGGACGTGGGTGCATACAAAAAAAGTTCTTCATCCTGATCAGCCAGAGGGGAACAACGAGACTCCTGGTGCTGTTTGTGCCTGTGTGAGCGCTTAGTGTCCCTGTCCATGTTGCTCCGTGTGGTTTTCCATGTCTCCCAAGCACACATGCCATACTGTGTGTGCATGTCTGCCTGCTGGAAATGGAATACACACTCAACCCTGCTGCTGGGAGCACCCGGGGCACGGGGCTGTCAGATTGGCAACCCCTAACACAAACCATGGAATCACAGAATGGGAAAGGTTGGAAGGGATCATCTGGTCCAACCTCCTAGCTCAAGCAAGGCCATCCTAGAGCACATTGCACTGGATTGTGTCCAGATGGTTCTTTAATATCTCCAGTGTGGGAGACACCACAATCTCTCTGGGCAGCCTGTCCCAGTGCATGGGCAACCGCGTATTAAACTTCTTCCTCATACTTGGGTGAAAATTCCTGAGCATCAGTTTCTGCCTGTTGCCTCTTGCCTATTGCTTGGCACCACCGAGAAAAGCCTGGCTCCACCCATGAGATGCATGGTCCATGAGACAGGTGTCAAAAGATTTGAATATGCAATGCAAACTGCTGTTTTAATGACTGAACATATTTTTAATGCTGTAGGATACATTTCATTTTCTTCCAAGCCAACTGAGAAAGAATGCAGCATCACACTATTTGAAAGTAATCTGAGTTTTTATGTTCTTTTCCCACTATTTTTTCTACTTTTTCACTTAAAAGGCCAAATAGACGATATTTAAAATTTGATGAAAATGCAACACATGATCATTACAACAGTCACAGAACCATAGAATGGTACGGGTCAGAAGGGACCTCAAAGATTCTCCCAAATATCTAACATAAATTTCCCCTCTTTCAGTTTGTACCCCTTACTTCTCGTCCTATCACTACATGCCCCTATGAAAAGTCCCACTCTGACTTCCCTGTTTTCACCCTTCAGATACTGAAACTTTCCCAGCCCATCTTCATAGCAGAGGTGCTCCAGCCCTCTGATTAACTCCATGGCCTCCTCTGGCCTTGCTCCAACACTTTCATGTCCTTCTTATGTCGGGGCTTCTTCTGAACTAAGAAAAAGTCATAACGCATCTTTTCCAAATAATTCATGCCAGCATTAGTGGAGCACAGGGGATGGGATGTTAAACATGATGTGTGTCCTGTACTCAGCACTGGTGAGGCCATGTCTCAAGTATCGTGCGCCGCTCCATTCAGGAAGGACATTGAGGTGTTGGAGTGGATCCAGATAAGGGCGGTGGTGCTGGTGAAGGCTCTGGAGCACAAATTCTAAGAGGAGCAGCTGAGTGAGATGGGGTTGTTTAGCCTGGAAAAAGGAGGCTCAGGGGTGACCTTATCATTCTCTACAACCACCTGAAAAGAAGCTGTAGCCAGGTGGGGTGTCGGCCTCTTCTCCCAGGCAACCAGCCACAGGACAAGAGGAAAGGGCTTCAAGCTGTGCCAGAGGAGGGTTAGCTTGGACGAGGAGAAGAATTTCTTCATAGACGGGTTGGCTGGATATTGGAATGGAATGCCCAGGGAGGTGGTGGAGTCACCACCCCTTGAGGTGTTTAAGGAGAGGCTGGACGTGGCACTCAGTGACATGCTCTACTGACATGGTGGTGTTCAGTCATAAATTGGACTCGATCTCAGAGGTCTTTTCCAATCTGTTTCTGTGTTTCAAGTCTGCCGTCAGCTGGTGCGCAAGGGATGACCGGGACAGGTGCGGCCCTTCCACTCGCGGCGGGGCGGCTGCCGAGCCACAGTCCCCACATGCGGCCGTCCCGCGCTACCAGGGATCTGCCCCCGGGGTTCTCCGTCCCCTCCCCGGCCCGGCTCCGCCCCGCGGCCCCGCCGCCACTTAAGGCCGCCGCCGCCGCTGCCCCGCCCCCGACCAGCGTGGAACAGTGAGTCCCAGCGGCTGCCGCCATGGTGCTGCACCCGGTGCTGGGGAAGCTGGTCAGCAAGCGGGTGGTGCTGGCCAGCGCCTCGCCGCGCCGGCAGGAGATCCTCACCAACGTGGTGAGTGCGGCCGGCGGCTGCGGGCAGCGGCGGCCGCAAGCGCCGGCCCGGGCCTGTGGGGCCCGACGCCTCCCGGCCCGCCCGCTCCGTGAGACCAGTGGGAGGGGAGCGGGGCAGTAAAGGACATGTCTCCTTTCGGAAATGCACTGGTGCAGAGCAGAGGAAGCTGTAGCCTGTTATTCAGACCGTTCAGCCCCTGCGGAGGAACGTGTCGGCCTCGCTGGGCGGGCTGGGGGAAGCTATTGAATACCACTTGAGTATTACCTATCCAACTTAGGTTGCTTAGTATTACCAGTCTTAATAATTCGACCGATAAATTGAACTTAAGTGGAAGAAATTACTTCAAAATACGGATGTGTGGAGAAGCACTGAGGTTCAGTCATGCACTAAGTTATTAGAAACAGCGTGCCTGCTGGCTCTAGTAAATATACACTGTAGTAAATATACACTGTACAAGCGTAACCTAGAGGCAAAAGGTTGGAAGAATAGTTGGGTATTGTTTGAGGAAACCAATCAGAAACTGTTTGGTTTTGTTTTCTGTTTATCATGTGTATAAGGACACAAAAAGTGCAGTAAAGCTCCTGTAAGAATGTGCACTGCTGTTGCCGAGTAAAGTGCTATGGACGGGTTCAATTAAAAAAATCCCATTCTATAATTCTCTGTTTATGAAGTGTGTAAGCTTATACCATTAATTTTTCTATGAAAAGAAAAATGAAATTACTAAAGAGAATGGGTTCTAATAAATAAGGGAAAAATCAAACATACACACCAATTTCAAAGTTCTGATTTTTTTTTTAGATTGCTTGCAAAGGATATGTATGCATTAAACACTGATAGAAGCACTGGGGGGGGGTTCTGTGTATGTTGGGAGGGGAGGTGTGTTAAAGTGTAAGAAAGCAGATGTCAAATTTACTGCTTGCTTAATATGCCTTGGAAGCAATGTTTAGTAACAAGGTTAGATTGACTGCATCACTTTCCTGTGTTACAGGGCCTGCGGTTTGAGGTGGTTCCATCCTGGTTTAAGGAGACTCTAGAAAAGTCATCTTTTACAGCCCCGTATGAGTATGCTGTGGAAACAGCAAAACAGAAAGCTCTTGAAGTAGCAAACAGAATGCATGTAGTAAGTTACTATTACAGCAATAAGCTTTTTGTCTTTAGGTGGCGTGTATTACTGTGACTTAATCTGCTTGCACTGCTTAAGTGATCCCTGAGTCCTTTTTCTCCACTGAAGGCTAATGGATGTTTTCCTGTCATTTGTGAAAGATGGTGTCTTGAAATTGCCTAATCAAAAGTCTCATGCCTGCAGTTCAGGCTTTCCACAAGCTGAAGCAGCTTGCATCTTCTGTCAGCATTATATTTGCTCTTATGTGGGATATATATTCCACAGTTTTTTGAACAGTCAGGTGTATGGCTGACCTCATTCCATGTATTTGTTGATTGTGGAGACAGACTCCACAGAAAAACGCTGATGTGATTCCAGTGCTTTGCTGTAGCTTTCACTGAAGGAGTGACAAGAGCAGCTCAGAAATTGTGAGCATAGACGTACTGGAGGAAAGCAGGAAAAAAAAAATAAATTACTCTTTCTTTGCCCAGAATGTTTTAAAACAGAATTTGTTCATCTCATTTTAAGAATGGAGAAGTTGACATGATTTCAGGTTCTGTTAGACAAGGCATCCATTTTGTATCCTAAATTTTATCAAAACCAGTGATGCAACTTATTCTATCAGTGGTGTTTGACTTACGCCCTTGGCTGTGGTCACTGTTTCAACACATAAGGCTCTTTGCTACCAGAACCTGTTTAAAAGTCAAGCTGCTTAAATCTCACAAAATGGACCATAATAATATCCTAATATTTCAGCTCTGAAAGAGAGGGGTGTTTGTTGATCCTATTCTAACATCCAAAAAGGAATGTTGAACACTTTTAAATGAACAGTGTTGCCAGATGTCACCATTCTTCAAAGCAAATATTGCATGATCTCCAATGTAAATCGTTACCCAGGATTCTGTCAACTACTTTCCAGACAATAGTACAACACAGGACAGTGGATTTTAAACCCAACCTTACTAAATTACTTACTTTGGGCTTTCATTGCAAAACACTCTGCTGATGATAATGCTAGTTCAGTGTATTTCAAAATGCTTCTTCATACAGGAATTAGTAGAACTATTTCTAGATATCAGTAAACAATTTAGAGCAGATCAAGTCTTTGTCTGGAAGAATTGCCTCCTATAAATGTTTTATTATAATGGTCACACATACAGACAGGTTTCTTGTCATGTTGTGATAAGTAACAGTGATAAACTTTAAAATATGCAGGTAAATCAAAACTTAGCTATAAGGACAGGTACAGTTTAAAGTCAAGAAAGGTTTACAAAGAATTTTTATAGATCACTACCTCTCATATTTTAAAAAATAGACTGTGTTCCCTTTTGAGAGAAGAACATGAAGTGTAGCTAAAAAAAGAGTTTTAGTTTTTCAACAAAATTTTGCTTGGAAAAATGATCCTAGAGGATTGTATTGTCTAGCCTCCAAACACTAGGCACTTCCTTTAAAGGAATTGATTGCCACCTTGAAGACCAGATTAACTTTTGAGAATGCACTTTATTTCCTGGATGTGTTTATTCATCAGTGATATATCTGGGTAAATTTGTGACTTGAGGATGGTGTGCTGATGGTGGTATAAATATTTACTATTTTGCGAACAGTGCAGAAGCAGAAACAGTGGCTTGTTTTAAGGTCAATGTAGAGCCCTGCTTCAAAACCAGTAAACTGCTATTTTCTTACCTTTAAGTCTTAAAAGATTCAGTTCTCTTTGAATCTTCTGATGAATACCTTCTTTCTTATGTATTTGCAGAAGCATCTGAGAACACCTGATGTTGTCATAGGAGCGGACACTATTGTGGTAAGAAGTCTTTAGTGATTTATTATTATTTGAATTTATGACAAGTGTAGAAAATACCTGTATCCTTAGTTTTAATTTTGAAAGCTGCCTTCACTGTGAAGCTATATCTGCATTATGATACATCTTTTTGGGGGTTGTTGATGTAGCTTTTAGGGTTTTTTTCCCAACAAGGTAATTTTTCAAATCTTGGGAGCGAGAAGCCTTGCTACTGGTTTCGGAGATATCAATACTGCCATGAATATTGCCTTGGATCCTCTAATATGTAATGGAAATTCTGTTCTCAGTTGACTTACCTGTCAAGAAGTCCAGATCATGTGAACTGTTCAGTGTTGAGCCTTGTTAGGAGGAGGTCACTTTATACCTGACATCTTCACAGAGACAGTGAACTGTTAAGGACAGAAAAAGTTGAATTATCCTTTTGTTTGAGAGGTGCAGCCATTGGAGGGTAGAGTGTGGCACTCGTGCTTGACACTACATTACCTCTTCTACCAAAGTATCTGTGCTTCTTGCTCTAGTCGGTAGACTCAAGTTGGAAGCCCTGGCTGAATTCATGATTTAAACATAATTTCTGACCTCAATTTCTGGAATGTGAGAAAAAGCAGCACACTCACTCTGTCTTTCTGTTTTAGTCTGTGGATGAGCAGATCCTGGAGAAACCGGTTGATAAGCAAGATGCCTACAGGATGCTATCAAGGTCCGTAGTTTTAAGGAGGCTATGAAATTTGAAGATGCAAGTTCTCCATCACTTAGTTTCTGGAAAGGGTTCCACAGAAGGGATACGTGCAAATTTTTTGGGGTTTGGTTTTGTTTTTTTTGTCGTAAGTTTAGTAGGTTAATCTCTTAATTAGAGATATGAAATGCATTTAATATTTAGCTTTTTAGAAAACTCCCGGAAAAAAGGCAGACGAGATGATGCATCTTTGCATTATATGCAAGGTGTCATGAAAATTTTCACAAGCTTTCTTCTTACAGTTTGGTGTGGAATCTTGTGGGGAACAGAGCATGTGAGATGCTTCTGATCACATCCAAAAACATCCTGGCTAATCTTTACGAGACTATTCCTTAAATAGTCTCTTCAAAGATTCACAATCCCTTGCTATTATACATCTGTTGCTTACACAGCAGAGTAATAAAGTCCTCAGAACTAATTTGCCACAGCGTGGCACTCTGGAGCCACTACAAGAGAGAGCCAGGGGGAAGGGAATCTGGGCTCTTCCTCTGCACTCTGGCTTGCCATGGGATCTCTGGGGGCCAGTCTGGATGAAATGAGAACATATGCTCCAGTTCCCTATTACATGTTCAGTCTGAGTTGCATCACCTAGCTATTTATTGCCAGCTTTCAGTGAAGATGGTCATAACAGTATTTATGCCAACTGGCCTTTTTTAATGCATTTGGAATAGTCACTTTCCTAATGTACAATGAATGAGCTGATACTATGGATTACTCTTATACTAGTGGTATTTTGGAGACTTGAAGATGACTCAGCTTTTGATAGTGTTTTTTATGTGGGTTTTTTTTTGTTTTTTTGGGTTTTTTTTGTTTTGTTTTGTTTTTTTTGTTTAGCCAATGTCTTTTCACTGAAATAAAATTTATTTGATAAGGATGCATATAAATATATCACACTGAGTAATATATTTATATAATGGTCTGCTTCTCAGGCTGTAGCAGTATAATCATGTAGAACATTTCATAAAACTGTTGCTTAATGGATTTTTTTTCCTGACAGGTTGAATGGGAAAGAGCACAGTGTTTTCACAGGGGTGGCTATTATACACTGCCACAGTAAAGGTACATGTTATTTTATTACAACTCAATATTTGTATTAAAAATTACTCTCATTATAGCTTGTACAAGTAAAGAAACAAGATGAAAATGTTTCATATACAGTCTGAATTAGTTTTCTAGTCAAGAACTACCTTATCAAAATATAAGTTACACACTCCCCACAAAAGTCAGCCTTCTTCCTGTATTCAGTTTTCACACAGAAATGAAAGTGACAAAAAACAATGGAGTTTATAAATACTGTCTGTGAAACCTATGAGACTAATTGAAAGGCCGTGTAAGTTGTGGAATATTCTAAATTAAATTCAAGTAAGGTACTATAGACTGTGAGACTGAACTGAATGTAATCCATATCAACTTCATTCTATGTTATGCTTGTACCAGTTGAGGCTTAATGCCTCAGACTGTTAAGAAGCTGTAGGGAGCAATACACCAACGTTCTTTATTGCATAATCTATAGAGAAAGTGAGTGTTCTTTATGGAAACTGTACCATTAATATAATTTGAGGGGTGTTTGAAGGGCATTTTCTGATAATTGTGCCAGTAGTCTTTTAGTAGAGCTTTTGCAGACATTTTGCTGGACATAGTCTTTCTGTACACAAATTAACAGTTTTTAATCTTTTCTGCAATGGTTGCTCTTAACTCTTGTAAAACAGAATTAAAGTGATGCAGTACTGCTAATATGCTAGTACAGTAGATGGAGAGCTGCTGCAAAGGAAATAAAATGTTACCAAGGCGTTCCTGTGAGCAACATAAATAATGCCTTTGTTTACTCGAAGAGGAAAGTTAAGTGCATCCAGCTGTAGTAGTGATGCTGTAACAGCACATCTCATTTGAAGTTTACAAATTTGAACTGCTTCGCAGTCAGATGAATAAAAATATAATCTCTAGTCTGCAGATTCCCCAAGAGATGCGATTGATAGAACAGTTTTGTAGAACACATTTTTATTTACAGTTTAAAATTACAATATGTTTTTTAACTTGTTAAAGATGAAATTTTTAATTTGAATTTTCTAAAGTTTTTTATCAATACTGAAAGACAAGGCAATCTGTCTTCATATGCTCTGATTTTCTTATTTCATCTGGGTCATGAAATGTTTGGGTGTTTTGTTTACACACTTCCACCATTAGAAGTTGGTTAGCATTCTTCCCTTGGTCTGTCTGTACTGTAGATATTTCTTACTCCTCCTCAGGCATTTCCACTGCTACCAAAACTGTGGTAACAGGAGATGCTGAACGTGGTGTGTATAGAAAAGGGTAGAGACAGCTAATAATCTGTAATGTGCACACTCCCTTGTGCAAGGCTGTTGCCTTTTGGAAAAGCCTCTGTCTGCAGTGACAGCAGGCTCACAGTGTACCTACCTCAGGCAGCAGGGTCCATACCCAGGTGTGCAGTACTTTATTGCACCTTCCCTCAGCCACTTCCAGCTACAGAACTCTGAAATAATCTTGTCATCTCTTGAGAGATGATAGGAAGATGACAGTGATGGTTCCAGATGGGGCTGCTGGACACCCAAGTCTGAAGTGCACGTGCAGCTGCACATACCCACTTTTATGACAGCTACATGTTGAACTCTGGTATGTTGTTAAGAGTTCTTTGACAACAGTCATAAAATTGGAAGGGTGGTTGTAGCCTTCTATGTACTCAGTGCTGGATGTGTGTGCCAGCATCCATAAATAGATTTTTGTAAGCATTGTTAATTTAAGAATATATTCCACACAGGAAGAGCAATCTGAGACAGGACTGCAGAGGTTGAAAATGCAGACTCTTACTGTTTTGGGAAAATTGAGTTCACTGTCCCTAAAGAATATTATTAGTCATTTTGTACATCTATGCAATATATTTAATTTTTCTCGAGCAAAATTGTCAAATGATTAAGAAATACAGCCTAGATGTTATGCTCTTTAAACTACAATTCCTGTTTCTAATAAGGCATCTTTCTTTCTGTAGGCAATCAGCTAGAGATGGAAATTACCGATTTCTATGAAGAGACCAAAGTAAAATTTTCTGAGCTGTCGGAAGAGCTCTTATGGGAGTACATCCACAGTGGTGAGCCAATGTAAGTAAGCCCCTGATGCCACCACACAACACTTGAGAATAAGGTACCTTAGGGTTCATTATTAAGCCAGTGTAAAACATTGTTCTGTGTTCTGTGAAATTTTGCTCTGTGTGTATGATAGATGATAGTATGGGTGATGCAAGGTCACATTCTTTTGTTCTTGTGCAAAGCTGTCATTTCTCTGGTGAAAGTGAGCTACTTTTTTAGAACCCTAATGAATTTGAAAAGTGAAGGCTTGAAATACTCTGGATTAAAGGAAACACTTGTGCAATATACAGTTATCTTTCTGTTAGCAGAGGCACTCAGGGATCTTCAATGCCCAAGACAATGCATAGTTCATTACAAACACTTGAAGAGTTAGTGTTGGATAATCAGGGCATCATGGAAATGTATAGAAAGAAAGCTAGAACTCAGTCTATTTCATTTATCAAAATCACTGCTCTGATGCAAGGAACACCAGCTCAGTTTTCACTTATCCTTGTGAAAAGTGAAAACACAGTTTGTGTGTGATGCTGTGCCAAAATTGTCCTTCAGCTTATGCATTTCTGCTACACTGGTAATATAGTTACTGGCCTATATAGGCAACATTCATAAAGGCAGTGTACCAGACAACAGCAATTCTATGGAAGAAACAGCATGAGAACAGAATGCCTAATTACTACTCCTAAGATGAAGTTCACTAAATTGCTTAAAAAAAAAAAAAAAGTACTTATTTGGAGACAACAAGGGAAAGGAATTTGTTTTTCCTTTAGCTGAAGCCGCCTGAAAGCAATAGTTAGCACTATGGACTGCATATCAGGTGATCTGATGTGAACTTTTGTCCCTGTAGCTTCAATTCTGACCATGTAAGAATATAAATTGTGGTGGTTTTTAAACTCATTTGTGCAATAAAACAATAAAGCCATGTTTTACTGAGGAAACAGAAACACCAGTGTAGACTTTGGATATACTTCAATGCTTATGTGTAAATGAGGCATATTTTGTGAACGTGTAAGGTTCACAGCTTATTGAATAGACTCCTGTTAAATTGGATTATGTGGAGAGAATGTTTTGGCAAGAATACAGCTTGGAATAAATTCCTATGTAGGCTTTTGGAAGGTGATGTTTACTGTGCTAATTCGTGTGATGTTTAGATTTAGTGGGCCATAAAGTTGTGGCTTGAAGGAGAAATGACCATGGATTTTTAGGAAGAACGTAGTAGTAGTAGTTTGCTGCAGCAAAATGGCTTGTGAGGAGTGCTGGGTTCTCTTCATTATGCTCAAAAGGGTGTGTGACATCAAGGTTTCTCAGGGACCAAAGGTTCAGAGAATCTATTTCATTACTCTCTGAAGCAGAAGCCAATTCATCTTTGTTTATATAATCCCGAGGATAGGAAACATTTGTTCTGACTTTGAAAAGTAACTACTAAACACGGTGTCCTATAAATTTTGCAAAACAGTAAGGAGAAGTATCTTACAGCACTTTTTTTTTTTTTGGGGGGGGGGGGTGTTATTTATTTTATTTCCCTCCTCCATGTCCAGTCATACAGATTACACATTCTATTCATACAGGTTTTTCTAAACACTTTTGCAGTCAAATGACCATTTCTCTTTTTTTTTTTTTTTAATTTTACATGGCAAAATAATTTTCTGAGATAATACAAAACTTAATGATCACATGGAAAATAAAAGAAAAATCATTTATGCTGTTGAGGATTAGATTGAGTTCTTTTTCCCCAAGAAGAAAATTGGCATATAGTATTTAAGTTAATCACTGGTGACAGAGACTAATACTAGAAATACATAGCTGACCTAAAGTATGGGTATGAAAGGAGGGGAAATTTCTGTCTCAAGGTACCACAGTAATCCTAACTTGTATAATTGAGTAGACTTAATTTCTGCCAGCCTCTTTGACCCAACTTTTATTTTGTAATCTTTCCCTTACGAACAACTTTCTCTGTCTTTGCTTACAACTTCTAGCCTGAAAATCCTGTGTGGTTTTAGTAGCTCTCCTCTGATGACAGTGAAACCAAAGGACTCTACTGCTGTCTGGGAAGGAGGTGGTGGCACAGCCTAGAGCTCCACAGTTTCAGACTTTCCTGTGAAGTAACAAAATGTAGAATATAAATATTCTTTTCAGTATCCAATACCAGAACAAAATGCTGTAGAAAAAGAAATATGTGGCCAGTTCTGTGAATGTTCTTGCTGGGAGTATGATACTGCTGCTTTTCATGGGGTTTTTTTGCTTCCCTATAAGCATTCACCAAAATGACTGCAACTTCATTTAAAAATGAGAAGATGTTTTAGTCAGTGTAATATTCGTAATTTAGTTGATGTAAGTTATAAAAGGAGAAATAATTTAACCAGTGACAAAGTTATAAGGTAGTGATTACAATGCAAGATTAAAGGAAAATTCCTGTTCCATAGTTTATAGCAATTCAGAAAATCCTACTTGCTGGTATACTGATTCCTGTGTTTTAGCTTGCTATTAGAAAGGGAGTCCAGAGGTAAGTACTAAAAATGAAGAGCTGTTTCTGATCAAATCTAAGGTTAAAAAAGTAATGCTATTTTTTGTGTAGTAACCTTCTTTCTCAAGCAGTATACATAATTCCATGCTACTTTCAGTTAATAGGTCCAAGACTGACTGACCTTTGGTCTCTAAGCTTGCTGACTTAGGCTTTCAGATTCTGCTGTTATGTAGGAAACATACTTTTAACTGCCTTGTTCCTTTTATGAGAACAGTATAATTGTTGGGCCTATGCAGCTTATCTGACTTGGATATATTTCCATTCCAGTCCATGGAATTTGCATAATTATGCCTAAAGACAAATTAGATTTCCATGGTTAGTTTCTGTGCATCTACATTCCTGTGCCAAATTACCAGTATTACCATGACATTTAAGAGCACAGTGTTGTGAACCACAACTCTGTTCTGTCTCAGATGGTAGCAAAAGACATGGATCGATAGGGAGGGCTAAATAGGATAGTGTTTGTATAGGTTGCTCTTTCCCAAGAAAGTCCTGTCTTCCCAATCCTTATTTTAGGTATTCCTATGACTGAGATCTGCAAGATGCATTCTATAATCATTTGAGTTCTAAAAGGTTGTCTTTGTTGAGCTCCTTTGGGACCTAACATTCCTAAAGGCTTTTCAGCCTCTTGTGGAATTGGGTGAGGATCAGTGTGCATCTGGTGACCCAGTGGCAGCGCTGGTCTTGGTGACACTGTTATCTTTCTGATAGCCACGACTTGGTAACCTATGACAACACACTCTGACTGCAGTCACCTGCTGCTTAGCTGACTGTTGCACTTCCACAGTCTGAAGCATCAAGAAATTTGGCAACTCACCATTAGTAGGAGTACTGATTCTTATATTTACCTTGTGATTTACAAATTGAAGTGTTGATCCTACTTAGTAGATTTAATCTGCCTCTAACTTAGGTACAGTAGTCTTTATTCCAGCCTCTGCAGTACAGGTGGATTATTAGTGTTCTGTGCTACCTCTATTCTTAACCTTAATTAGATCTATGTTGTTTTTGCTCTCTCTTCTCCAGGGACAAGGCTGGTGGATATGGTATCCAAGCCCTTGGTGGAATGTTAGTTGAGTATGTCCATGGAGACTTCTTGAATGTGGTGGGATTTCCTCTGAATCACTTCTGCAAAAAGCTAGCAGAATTGTACTATCCACCTCCAAAACGAAATGTGCAACATAAAAAGTATGACTCTATCCCTTCTGTGGACACTTTTGAGAACCTAAGTGATGGAGAAGGTGAATCTTCAAATTTCAGAGTACAAAGTGGCTAGTAAGTTGGATAGCAGTGGGATGAATTCCTTGGGAGCTGTTTACACTTCTGAAAACAGTTCTGCTGTTTTTACAGTACCTTTGGAAAATCAGAACGGAGTGTCACAGAGTGCATCAAAACTTCCATCCAAAATTCTAGAGCTGATGGATGGTTTTAGAGCTTCAAAGGTAAGGGAAAAAATAAAACTATTCATTACATTGTTGTCTGATACATTTGTTTCACTGGACTCCTGTATGTACCAGGTATTGTGAAATACTTCAGCTAGGGAAGGAATGTATTAATAATTAGTAAAAAAGGACCACTGATGTTCTGGATTATCTTAAGGTAGCCAAAACTTCTGGTGCAGTGCAAACATTGATGGGTTTGTCTTTTTGTATTTGTTTTTATATGTTCTATGAAATTTCAGTTACCTTTTGGATAGTTTTATCTCTTTGAGTTGAGAGGGAAAAGAAGTTGCAGATTTTCTTTTTTTTTTACTGATCAGAAGAGCACAATCAAGCTGGAATTATATACTCTTCAAAGAAAGCATTTAATGTGGTTAATTCAGCTGACTTAAAACTATGATAAGAATTGTACATATTGTATTTCCTTTGTAACTTTTAATGCTTTGCATTAGAATTCGGTAGACGATCTTAATTTTTTATTGCCTTTTCTGAATATTATTTTTAATAACCTGTTTCATGTTCTGAATGTGTTTAACTGATATTATCCATGCTGTATCTGATGGAGGCATATTCATAGCAGCTCACAAACAAGGTCATGTGCTCTGTGTATCAGCCAGGTGTGATGAGGAATGCATAGCTGGACATTTTAAGTACTCCCAGATTTTCTACATAGTTACAGTGTAGCAAAGACAATGGTGAAGAAGGGGAAGAAGAAATGAACAGTGATTATTCTAATAGATCACTGGTCTCCATCAAATTATTTGTGTTTTAGGAAGAGGTGGGAAAAAAGTGCTAAAGTGGCAGTGAAATGCAAACTTGGAACTAAAGATCCAGCAACTTTGAGGTGAATGGAGGGAAGCACACCAGACAGTGAACAGTAGTTTTGCTGAAACAGTGGAGAGTTGTGCTCAGCTCTGAAGGAAGACTGTAGTGTGATCATGTGGTATGGTTCTGTGGGCGTGCTGCTTGCAGGCATGCAAAGCTGTCCTGAGAGGTTTGGAATAAAGTGTCTCTGAGGTTACTGCATTTCTGAATGTGTATCCATAGGCAGTGAGGTATTTGAATGGGTAAGATGATGCTTAGCATTTCTTCAATTTAAGTAAAAATAAATATGGAGAATCATCAGCATGTAGTTGTACATTACTTATATTGTTTACAGGAATGTGATGTTGAGTAGTTCTGTGCAGTGAAAGACAGTGGAGGCTGGAAATAAAAGGAAGAGCTTTACTTTCCCACTACTCCAGTGTAAAGTCATACTATGAAGTACTGAATCACATGTTGAACTAGAGGGACTTTTTTTTTTCCCCACTTCATGGATCTTTGTAAAATTAATTTCCAGTAGCAGTGAATTGCAATCTGACAAAACTCATCATGTTTCCATTTCCACAAAAACTCTCAAGTTTTTATTGTTTTTATTCTTGAGTGGTCCTTCAAGAACTTTATAAAGCAGAGCAAAAGCTCCTGCAAGTGAAGATATTGCTCCCTATTTTCCTCTGAACTGCTCTGTTGCAGAACAGGAGGGGATCAGGGTTAAATACTTGCAAGCAAAAAAACTTTCAAGTTTATTATGTTCCATATATACATAGTCTGATCTGTACTCAGATCTTTGACATTTTCCTTCTTTAATTCCTGTTTATTTTTGAACTGAGAATTACTGAATGGGTAGGTCAGTTGAGTTTTCTTCCTTATCTTCTCACCTTCTTTTTCCTGTTCTAATAGTTTCTAGTTGGTATCAGTCCAAAGACTGGGCAGGTCTTAGAAGCCATCTGGTTGTAAACCAGATGTAATTGGCTCAGTATTGTGAAAGCCTGAATTACAGTAAATCGCAGCTATATGTTCTTACTAGAATAACAGAGGAGACTGTAAAAAGAAGTGAGGATGACAGAGTAGAGAGACACACAGTAGCAGACCTACCTCTCAAAGTTGATCTCTTTTTCTCCCATTGATTTTTATTAAGCAGAATGCCAAGGCCCTTCTTTTCTTGATTACTTTAGATTTAAATTTCATTATAGTTGCTTGCAATTGTAAAGAAATGGATTCTGTGATTGCTGCATTTGCCTTCACTGTTGTGCTCTCCATAACTTCCTTGGGTTTAGGTGTTTTACCTGCTTCAGAACACAGAAACTGTAGAATTGCAAGTTAATTTTGAATGAAGAGGTATATATTATCACATCTCATTAACTTTACTCTCTGGTTTAGTTAGCAAATCTTTAAAAAAGTTCAGCTAAGGTTTTCAATTTAAGGTAGCCATTGCCCATGGGTTTTTCTTCACCATCAGGCACTAGCTGTTCTCTTGTCCCCATTCCATGTGTACACATCCTGTTAAGGTGTGCCTGTAGTACTGTTGTACTGCTGTAAAGCAATGAAGCTTTATTCTTTTTGTTCTTAATCTCTTTGGGGTTTTTCCTTAATTTAATAAAATAAAGACCTGTATTTTAGCAACTGAAGATGTTATTCTATCTTAGTGGAGAGTTTTGAGTTCGTTATGCTTTAGGTATATCAGATTTAATTTGATCTTTTGGTATTGGTTCATATGCTTAAGAATGTTCCATAAGGTCAAACAGTCACATAGATGGGGAAGTGCTAAGTATCTCAGTAAAGAAGTTTCATACGAAATCTGTAGGCTGCATTCCAAAATACTATGAGCTTCCTTGTCTCCCAAACACTGTTATTAAAAGTTCTGTTACTTGACCAAGATGCTGAAACCCTCTGAGAAGGAAGGGAGCAATTTTTAAAAGGTTTGTTAAATTGTGCAGTAGTTTAACAGTAGTTGTGTAGAATAATTCTAGGCAAACATTATCATTCTTTTGTTTTTTAATTGCAGTCTTTTAAACACAGCATGATAACAGTTTCTTACCTACACATAGGCTCTGTTTGTAGCCTCTAAGCTGAAGATATTTGATCATCTGAAAGATAAAGGTCCAGTGAAGGCTGTGGATATTGCAAATGATGTTGGAACCTCTGTATGTGGAACTGAAAGGCTCCTTGATGCATGTGCTTCTCTTGGATTACTGGAGAAAACATCACAAGGTGATTAATTTATTCTCCCTGCAACTGCTTATGGTACTGAAAGACAGGACTGGAAGAGATGCTTTAAAGGTCGCAGGTTCTGACTTGATATTGTGGGTAACTTGCATTTGGGGCAGAGGGGAATGGATTGTTATTCCTTTGCTTTCATTATTAGTAGCTGGAATTGTTTCATGTGGTGAAAGGCTTTATATAATGAACACATTCAAGTCTCCTTTATGGAAAATTTAGATTGTTTTTGTTCTCTGGACACAATACTGACCAAATTTCTAAGAAAAGGTTGCATGGACAGTCCCAGGGAACAGTGTAATAGCTCAGATGTGTTGTACCTGAGTCACAACAGCCCCATGCAGCACTACAGGCTGGAGGGAGAGTGGATGGAAAAGGTCCTAGTGGTGTTCAAGAGCAGCTGAGCATGAGCCAGGGTGTCCCAGGTGGCCAAGTAGGCCAATGGCACCCTGGCCTGTATCAGCAGTAGTGTGGCCAGCAGGTGCAGGGCAGTGACTGTGCCCCTGTGCTCAGCACTGGTGAGGACACAGTTTGAATCCTGTGGTCAGTTTTGAGTCTTTCCTGACAAGAAAGATACTGAGGTGCTGCAGCATGTCCAGAGAAGGGTAATGGAGCTGGTGAAGAGTCTGAAGTGCAAGTCTAATGAGGAGTAGCTGGGGTTGTTAAACCTGAAGAAAACAAGGGTCAGAAGAGACCTTACTGTTTTCTACAAGTACATGTAAGGACATTGTAGCCTTGTAGGATGGTCTTTTTTTGCAGAAGTAACAAAGAGTAGGATAAGAGGAAACAGCCTCAATGTATGCCAGGGGAGATTTAGACTGAATATTAGGAAATAAAATCTTCCCTGAAAGGATTGCCAAGCTTTGGAACAGGCTGCCCAAGGAAGTGGCTGAGTCACCATCCCTGGAGTTATTTAAAAGGTGTGTAGATGTGATACTTGGGAACCAGTAAGTGGTGGACTTAACAGTGCTGGGCTAAAGGTTGTACTTGATAACCTTAGAAGGCTTTTCCATTGAAGTGATTCTATGTTTATGTGTAAAATGATTGTCAAACTCCATTTCCTGCTGCAGCAGTGCTGTCAAGTCTTCAGCAGAGGATCACGCTTTTAATAGGGAGAGTTCTGCAATGTGTCCTTCCTCACAGACAACAATTTAAATTTTAGTGCTCCTAACTGGAACAGTCCTTGAAGGTGTATGTAAATGAGGGAGTCAGTGTTAGGATTAACATTTTTCAGTCCACACTATGTAGTTCTAAGTTTCCATGTGCATCATTTATATAGTAAAACTTGAAATGGTTAGGTGTGAAGAAATGAAAATAAAGGAGTCTTTCTAACTCTGTTAGAGGACACGACAAATGAAAAAGACCTAAAGACAAAACCTAATGGAGAAAGCTTAAATTCAGGGAAGAAGCAGCCATAATCTAAACAAAAATACAGTCAAGAATGAGGAACTTCTAATACTGTCCCTTGAATATTAGATATCTAACTGAGATACTCTGGTTTAAAATTAAAAAAAAAAAATTAAAAATCAGTGTGTATCTATATTTCCCAGCATCTAAATTCTTTTTTGAAACTAAGTACTTGCTCCTTTAAGAATGACAATACTTTCAGAATTAGTTACTTTTTGTGCAAAAGTTTTGGTAATAGAACATAAGATCAGGATTTACTAGTTATTTATGCAGGGAAACATGCCTTCAGATTTGAAACAACAGTTGCAAAGTACTGAAACAAAGCTGGTTACAACTGTGTTCTTCCCATAAGGTTACAGTAATACAGACTCAGCAGATACCTACCTTACCTCAGATGGTAAATACTCACTTCATGGCTACATTATCCATTCTAACGATCACCTTTGGCCTCTCTTCACAAACTTGGAGTCTGCTGTCAAAGAAGGAAGCAGGCAGAATCATCGAGCCTTTGGAAAGAAAGCAGATGATCTATTTAAGGTAATATAAACTCTTATTAGTATCAAAACCAGCTGTGAGGAGCCCAGAACTGATCTAGGGGCAAGCAGAGACTGAGATGTCTGAAGAAAGTTTGCCAGTCTCAGAAAAGGTTGAAATACAATGCAGGTAGAAAAGGTAGAAACTCACCGGTCCCAGGCTTCTGTTCCCTTCAACTTTAGGCTATGAAGTAGTGGAGCAATCACAGAATATATTGGGAGATTTGAGTGCTGACAAAAATTCTCCAGATGAAGTGTTGCCTGTGCCACTGACACACTCTCAGAACAACCTCTGGGCCTGTTTAATTTTCGTTTGTGTCCTTTTTATAACACGAGATAGTACCTTACCACACGTGTGCTCTGTCCATATTGGATGCCAGTCAATTGATACTGATGTGCATCCAGTTTTGGCTGTGCTGTGTAGTCCAAGCTAATTTTATGTTGATGCAGTGGAGAAGGGATCTAATCTCCTTTGTGAAGTTCTGTAGTTTTGTGTAAGCTTCAATCTGAATGTCTATTACTGTAATCCTTCTGCCACCTGTTTCAATCTATGACATTCCTTTCCCAGTGCTAGCCCAGGTGGATGTGATCAGACTGGAGAATCACTTAGGGTTGTAACTAGCCTAACTTGTCAATTACCCATGTGGTGAAGCAGGTTGAGAGGCATAAATATTTGTGCCTGTGTAAGCAGAGAGCTGGTAATGTGAGTAGGAGAATGTCTTTGATAGCACTGCTGGCTTAAATTGTACTTCAGATTACATCCTGAGGTCCTTAATTTGTATTAAACTTCAAGATGGTGATGAAGGCAGTCTCCTGAACGAGATGTCTATATCCCTCATGTATAGTCAATGCAAGGACTTCTGGAGACTCAGTCAATAAGGACTTCTGGAGACTTAAAAGCTCTCCTAGCCTCAGGCTAGTAGTTAAATAACTGGAGGACAGAGAGGCCATTGGGAATCATTCAAAGGGAGTTAAGACACTTTGCTTTAGGATTGCTGTTGCAGTAAATGCCTAAATTTATATACAAATTAGGTGGTTTAATGTATGTGAACTGGAGGTCATCCTTTGTTAAACATCTGGGTTATCAACTTTGTTTGGGTGATGCTTGTGTCCAGTTTGGACCTGGGCTCCATATGTGTACAGGGTGGTATGTCTGAGCAGAATCTATGGGCTGCCTGTGGCACTATACACACCACAGCCTAGAGATACTTCCACTTCCTGATAGTTGCAAAGCCAGCCATTACTAGTGAAATCTGTATAAAGGTGAAACATAAAGGGATCTATGTGTTTGTGTCCTTGAAAAGGTAAAGGTGTGAGGTTGTGCTCATGAATGCTTGCTTCTTCCCTAACCAAAAAAAATAGAATTATTTTTAACACTTCTGATTTACAGTATGGTTCAATTATCTAGTTATTTTCCCATCATGGCAGAATAAATGTTTGATTGAAATGAAAGCAATTTGTGAGGATATCAAGAAGGAGCACTAGAATTTTTCTTTCAGTCTCCTAAATCTGTCCTTTCAAGATATGTGTGATCAGAATTCTTGAGGGCATGCAAAAATCTTCTTATCACTACAGCAAAGGATTTTCATGAACAAATAAATAGTGGCATTTTTAATGGACTTTTTCATTTGGGGAATTCTGATGTTCACCTACTGCCTTGGTTGTTCGTCATTTTAATTAACTAATGAAAATAAACTTTAATTATGCTGCTTTTTTTTCCCTTTTTAGGATTATTATCAGAGCCAGGAGGTAAAGCAACGTTTTATGGCTGCCATGCACAGCATTGCTCGCCTGACAGCAAGAGATGTGGCTACAGCGTTTGATCTTTCACAGTTTAAATCTGCTTGTGATTTAGGAGGTATTGCTTGTAATTGA
Source organism: Cettia cetti (assembly GCA_013401135.1). Lineage (NCBI taxonomy): Eukaryota > Metazoa > Chordata > Aves > Passeriformes > Sylviidae > Cettia > Cettia cetti. The sequence continues at coordinate 99,872 of VZUI01077142.1, forward strand.
ACTTGTATACAAATTAAAGGGAAAAGCTTGATTTCAATTCTGCATTTTATGATTTAAAAGACATTTTAAATGTATATTTATTAAAATTTTTTTTTTTTTTTACTAGAGCTGCAGTAATGTTATCTACTGTTATTTTTCTGATATTGCAATGTCAGGATAAAAGAACAGTGCAGCTAATTGAAAACAGAGTTACCTAAATGGTGTATTAATAGTTTAAGTGAATGTTTCTCAATTAGTTACACAATTCAAGGCAGAAAAGAAGATAGTGGCTTAGGTGATACAGCATTGGGCTGGGAGTGCCATTTTCAGCAGTGTTGTTGCTCTCCTTAGGCACATCCAAGATTTTCAAAAGTAATGAAATTAGTGAACCACTACTACTGGGATGTCAAACTTGAAACACTGCACTTCTAAAACAAGTTTTGATTCTTTTCTAATGGGTTTGTTTTGTGTATTGTTGTAGTTATTAATATCTAAGACGTCCACCAAAATGTTGAAGACCAGTGATATACCTGAAGAAACTCTGCTTTTTAGCATTCCTTTTTTTTTACCCTGTGCTTGGAGCTGCACAGAGGAAGTGTTATTACATAGGGAAAGATCCATTGAAGGAGGAATACTTTTAGTGCCTGGGGAGGTGGACAGCATCTCAGAGGAATTAACCCAATACTGGAACAACCGTTGCTACTTATGCAGAGACTCCCAAAACTTCACAATCTTTACTATGCTGGAGAGTATTTGTCAAATTTCATGTATCAGTGCTTTGTAAATGCTAAACAGTTTGAGGTGTTCTTTTTCAACAAATAGAAGTCTTTGCCTTTTCATTTACATTTTGATGTAAATGAAAAGGCAAAAAAAAACCCCTGAGGTACTGATATCAAAGGTTGCATTTGCAGTTTTGTGTCAGTCAGGAGTCATGCCTGCATTCCACAAGCTTTAAAACCTTGCTCTATCAACCAGGAAGTCTTGTTGCCCAGGTTAGTTGTTCAGCTGTCTACCTCTGGTTCTGATTGGATGCCTCTATTTTAATGTTATATACAGCCTTATCTTTAAAAATGTTTGCAAATTCTGGGAGAAAATACTTGATTTGACTTCTTTAAACTTTTAACAGGTTGCACTGGAGCTCTGGCTCATGAATTAGTACAAGTATACCCAAATATCAAAGTCACAGTGTTTGACCTTCCAGAAGTCATTGCGAACATCTCTTACTTTCAGCCTTCAGGACAAAACACTGCTCCAGTGACATTTGTGTCAGGTAAATGTAGCACATGATCTTTTCTCTGATTTCTATTGTCCTTGAGTATAGAACAGGCTCTTTTGCTGCTGCTCCAACCCCAAATATATCTTAGTACAAGTCAATGTAGGTTCATCCATGCTAAATGGGGACATTGTGTTTTTTAAGACTGGGCTGATAAAAAATGGTTGGAGAATGTGGCTCAATAGGTATGAATTAGTAATTTTATGAATACCACTGGAAGCAGATGCTGCATATGCTTGTCTGAGGTATTTCATTTCTAGAAAAAATCAGCAGGGTGACTACAAAAAACTTTGTCCCCTTTCTTGCTTTAGGTTTGCTTTCCATTTTTTTTGTTAGAGAATCCTTGCCTATGATCTGCTCTTTAACTACACTTTCCTTATCTGCAAATCAGGGCATACCTGTACCTGTTCATTCTTGTTACTTTTGTAATCTGCTGAAGCACCTTGTTTTTGTGGTATGTACTCTCTGGTTTCTGTAGGAATGTACTAGCTCTGTTTTCCAACAGGTGACTTCTTCAAGGATAATCTTCCAGAAGCAGATCTTTACATCCTTTCACGTGTTCTTCATGACTGGCCTGATGAAAAGATACATGTGTTGTTAAGCAAGATATCAGCTGTTTGCAGACCAGGTATGTTTTTTTCATCTTGTGAGCTTAAAGGTGCATGTTAATGTACCTTTAATGAGCACTGACTAATGCTTGTCTAGTATGTGCTTAATTTTTTGTTCAATCATAGTAGCCTGTGCTTGAAGATCTAGGCTTGCATTATGACAATACCTACTAAGAAAGGAAGGAAACAAAGCTGCAAATAAAACTACATATTATAAGCTTTTACTATAGTTGCAGGCTTCACATACAACTGTATCATATCCCCAGTCTCTGTCATGCCCAGTCTTTCTTACTAAGCCCTGTATCATTAATTAAGCATGTGCTTATTTCTATAGATAAAATTAGCCTAATTAAAGTTCCTTTGGGGTAATCAAGCACCAGCAGTTTGTTTTGCTGTTGTTTTGCTATCTCAGTAATGTCCAGAATATGGTAAATTGGCTGAAGTTCAGTACTACTTTATGCACACATACAGTGAGAAATATGCAGCCTCTTTGATTTTCTACTGCATTTGAATAATCAGAGTGTCTCAAGTTGGAAGTGACCCATAAGGATCGTCAAGTTGAACTCCTTGCTTCTTGAAGGACTAACTAAAACTAGTTCATGTGACTGTCATCCAGATGGTCCTTGAATTCTGGCAGGTTTGGTGCTGTGACCACTTCTCTGGGGAGCTTGTTCCAGTGCCTACCACCCTCTGGGTGAAGAACCTTTTCCAAATGTCCAGTCAGAACTTTCCCTGATGCTTCATTCCATTTCCTTGTGTCTTGTCACTGGTTCACCAGTGAGAGGAAATAATCACCTTCCCCTCTACTGCTCCCTTTGAGAAAGTTGTACATGGCAATGAAGTCACACCTCAACTTTCAGTTCTCCAGTCTGAACAGATCAGGGGAGCTCACCTGCACCTCATGAATCTTGCCTTCATGGCCCTTCACCCTCACATACACTGAGGCACCCAAAACTGCACACAGAATCAAAGAATATGCTGAGTTGAAAGGGACCCATCAGGACCCTCAAGTCCAACCTCTGTCCCTGTATAGGACACCCCAAGGGTCACACCATGTGCCTGAGATCATTGTCCAAACATCCCTTGAAGTCAGACAGTTTTGGTGCTGTGATCACTTCCCTGGGGAGCCTGTTCCAGTGCCCTGTCAAATACCTGATATCCAAACTAGACCTCCCCTGACCCAGCTTCATGCTGTTTCCTTGAGTCCTGTCACTGGTCTCAAAAGTGAAGAGATCAGTACTTGCATTACCCCTCCTGAGGATGTTGAAGACCACAATGAGGTCTTCCCTCAGTCTCCTCCAGGCTGATGAGGTCTTCCCTCAGTCTACTCCAGGCTGAACAAACCAAGTGAATTCAACTGCTCTTTATAAGGCTTCCCCCTGAAACCCTTCACCTTCTTTGTGGCCCTCCCTTGGATGGTCTCTAATAGCCTTATATATGTGTATATTTATTTATTTATTTATTTATTTATTTATATTGTAGTGCCCAAAACTGCACACAGTACTAAAGGCAAGGCTGTGCCAGTGCAGATTAGAGTGAGACAATCACCTGTGTAATGATTTACTATCCTGTGCTTGATGCACCCCAGAACACACTTGTCCCTTTGGATTGCCAGGGCACACTGCTGACTCGTATTCAGGCAGTATTAAAGATCAAAGAAGAGAAAAAGTAGAAAAGCCTGACCACTAAGATCATCTGATTCCTTAATGCAACTCTAGGTCTGAAGTTTGTTTCAGAGGAGAGAATGCAAAATAAGACCTAGCCCATAAACTATAACCCTGATTATAAATTATGAAAGAAAAATTTGGGTGACTTTCTTAATCTTATGCAAAGTTTGGGTGATGACAGATGCTTACAGGAGTTATTTGGTTCAAGTGAAAGCAAGGCTGAGTTTAAGAACATAGGCAGGAAGTGATCTGAACTTCTGGAAACAGTGCTCTAAACTCTCCCTTCTTTTTAACAATTAAATGGTTGCTTCCAGGAAGAGATCACTGAAAGTAAACTTCTTTCACTGGTCCACTGAAGACCATTAAAAAAATCAGTCTGGAGCGACCTCTGTGACTGTTTCTGAGAAAACACTTTTAAGTTGAAGCTAAAAATACTGACACAGAACCACTTTGGTTGTTTTGGAAATGCAGGAAGTGCCTTGCTAGTGGCAGAAACTGTGCTTGATGAACAGAAGACGCACCCTTCTTTAGCTGTGCTACAATCCCTCAGTATGACCGAAGGCAAGCAGAGAAGCAGCTCAGAATATATACAGCTACTGGAGAAATATGGATTCACAGATGTACAAATTAAGATCACAGGGAACTTACTAGATGCTGTTCTGTGCTTCAAGAAGAGTCTGTAACTGTAGTGTGCCCAGAAGCAATCTGGGATGCTGAATTTTCACCCCACTGTGCAATATACCCATCATCAACCAACTCGTATTGGCAGCTGAGGAGCATTTGGGCCCTTTATCTGAAGTGTAGTTGTTACAGGCCTTGGATACAAGTCGGATTGCACCTTCTGCCAGAGTGAATTCTGTGCATTTTAAAAAGCATCTGGAGCAGGCCAAAACTCCTGCATGTGAAATACCTTAATGTCCAGGTCTTCTGCAGACTGTATTAAGCTTAGACTTGGCATAGCTGTGTATAGCATGTCAAGTTAAAACTGCATGCTTGTACTAAGCTACATTAATGACTTAGTTTTCTTGGACCTTAAAATTAAAGAGAATTCTCCCTCTGCAGTGTATTCAGTGGTTACTACTAATTTTTATCAGAAATTAAAAATTAATATTGTACCATCTGCCTGAATTTGGGGATGTTAGGCCTCTTTTTCACTGCTGTGTGGGACTTCACTCAAAAACATCTCATAAATAGCCTTTTTAAGCACCTTTTCTACAAGGAAAAGTAGAAACAGAACAAACCTCAAACATATTCCTACAACAGCTGTAACGTCACAGAGGAACTTCAGCAGCCTCTGGCCTCCAGCCGCAGTATGTACCTGCACAGGTGGCAGCTGAGAGTTGTTCATATTGCTTACTGTCACTTCAGGGGTTTTCTGAATATGGTTGAATGTCCATATATGCTTTCTGTCTTATTAATTGAGATGAGTTTTAGGATTTATGTAAATTAAATAAATTATGAAAATTAAAAAATTGAAGTTTCTTTGTGCTTCAGTCTTTAATTGGAGAAGTGCATGCTGTATCCAGTCTCTTCAATTAATTCGTCACTAATATCACCTCTCCTAATGTTTATTTCTTTCCTGATACTTCATTGATATTTTTTTTTTTTTCTTTTTAAAGTGTAGTGGAAGCCTCTCTGGAGATTAAAGTTACACTTTCAAACTAGATTTCTTCTCTGTCAGTTGTGAGCTTCTTGCTTGTCACTTGTACAGCAATAGTTCCAATAAACTAGTGTGCAAGAGGCCGTGCCAATACTGAATCACCAGCCTCAGCAAATTAGAGAGGGCTAATGGGAAAGGTTAAGAGTTTCATCTGCCTGGACGTTACTTAATCAGGATTACTTTGCTCCTTGACCAATGGGCAAAGAAAAAGTGCCACAGTGACTCAACTCATCAGGAGAAACAGGCTTCCTAAAGAGCATTTCTGGTGCACAAAATCAGGGAAATGTCAGACTTTACCACATTGGGATTTTTAATTCTTCAGAGGGTTTCTATGAATGGAATTTAAATTGATCTCATCTGTACAGACTTTTAAAATAGATAAGACCAATTATTCAACAAATTAATAAATTTAAATTGTTTCTCTTCCATATTGACATGAAGCTTGCTTTCTTAGCTTAACAGGTTTGTATGTTGGGAGAGACTCATTCTGGCACTCAGATGTCTCATCTCATAGTCATGAAGTTGACAATGCTGTTTTTTAAGCTGCTCTAAGCTGTTTGAGTCAGAAACAATCAAATCCTAAAGTTGGCACACCTGTAACTGTAACAGACTTTAAAACTGTGCCCCTAAGTACTATGTCTCTGACAGTAAAATTTGAATAGAGTGTGTTTGGCTACCACCCAGCCTTCACCTACTCTGTGATTAAGCCACAACACTGAGCATTAGTCCCTTGGGCATGGTCTCTGTGGTCATGCACTACAGCTTTTCACTCTAAGGATAATTAAGTGTTGGAGCAGGTGGTCCAGGGAGGTTGTGGAATCTCTGTCCTTGGAGACCTCCATGTGTGAAGCCAGCCCTGAAGAAGCTGAGCTGATTGCAGTGCTGCCTTTCTCTGAAAGGGGGGCTGGAGTAGAGATCTCCTGTGGTCTGTTTTAGACTCAGCTGTTCTACAATCATTTGATGCAGCCTGGTCACCTGAGGAACTATAAGCTCATCTTACTAATAGACAAAATGACGTTTTCAGTTGCTCTGAATATCTGTTGCTGACTGGTAGAAGGAGTGGATTTAACAGTCAAACTCTGAAAAGATTTTCTAAGCAATATGAGTAACTGAGGAAAATTTTCCTGACATGAAGAATGAGGGGGGTTAAATTTTAAAACTTTTTGACAATTATTGTATAACTGAACTCTACAAGTTGGAATGTACAGCTGATGAGATTGTCTTAAAGGTCAGAAAGGTATGAATGTTATGCTGCACTTAATAATAACATTACTATAAACTGCTGCTATTTTGATATGAGTTGGTGTAAGGCCAAAAGGCAAGTTTGTATACCAGTGCTTTTGTCAGTAGCCCTCTCTTGGCTTCCCTTTCCCCTCACAGGTCTGAATATGGAGAAGACTAAATCAGATTATTTAAGTTCAATTTCATCCTTAGGTCAGTCCCACCGCAAAGAATTTGGGTCCTACAGAAAGAACATACAGAATGTATTGAACAGAAACATTGACTTCTCCTCTGCTTCTGTAGTACTTGCCATCCACTCTTCTCTCTGCTTGGCATCATTTCAATATGAATGTGAAGCAGCACTATATCCCAAGGAGATGCAACTCTATTCCTGTCTTACTGTTTTCTATAGTCTTCATGCCAAGTCTAGAGAAGTCATCCCTTTTTCCCTTGAAAACAGAGATGTGACTTGACTTGTGAGTGTTTGATCACTCCATACCGTGAAAGGGAAATTCCTGAGGTTTCTGAGAGGAGTGGATTAGTAATTTAATAGCTGAGCAAATCCATAAATGATAAAGGAAATCACCCAGATCTTTGTAGTTTGTACCCCTGTATATGGTAGCAGAAATTTTCTTGCCTGATAATGGATTAGAACTGTTGCATGCATTTATTTGTAAATTAGGCTGTGCCATTTTGCTGACTGAAACGGTGTTGGATGATGAAAAGAAGAACAGGCGCACAGCTCTGCTGCAGTCTTTGAACATGCTTGTTCAGACAGAGGGAAAGGAGAGAAGTGGCTCTGAATATCAAGCCTTGCTGGAACAACATGGATTCACAAATGTCAGAATCAGGATAACAGGAAATTTATTAGACGTTATTCTCTGTGTTAAGACCTAGAAAAAAAAATGTATTAAGTAGTAGTCTGGATGTCTTATACTTGTATTAGATGTTTTGTAATTATCCAAATACATTCTCAACTTCCCATCAATACCATAAACAAGAAATGTAACAAAAAATGTCAGCTTTGTGGTGTTAATTTTAAAAAGGGGGAAAGATGGATTACATTTATTTTAGACATCAGTAGAATTATTCCGGGAGATTTTGTAGCTGCACAACATGTGTAGGACATAAATGGTGTCATCAGCCAATCACAGTTTTCACACTGCTGAGAAATCACTGTTTCTTCATACTTGGTGCAATTAGTAGAGTTTTTAGACCAGCACTTGGCTTTGCCCCTTTCCAGGAGGTTAATGTTGGTATCATTTTAATGCTCCGTCACCATCCATTTTAATATCATTTTATGTTACACCCTCTACTGTAAATAAACACTCTCTAATCAAATCTGGAAACTGCTGCTGCAATGGTGTAAGATTGGAAACAAGAACTGGAGCAGCAGCTTCCTGAGAAAATTAAGACAGACTGCTCTGCTTTGAGAGGCTTCCGAAAAAAGGCAGTTATATAAAAGCACAAGTTTCCTCTGTGATTGTAATTTGAGATTAAATATGAGGGCACGGAGTTTGTTTCAAGCGAACACCTACACCTTTTTACCCCTACTTAATTTGTGAGCTCTTATGAAAGTAGATTGCAGAATAGGAGATAAGGAGAAAAAAAAGGTCCAGAAACAGAAGAAAAACATGGTGATGGGAGGAAAAGGATTTCCCCCAGGTGAGCTCCCAAAGTGAACAGAACATGACAACTACAGACTGAACAGTTTCCCATTACAAGTTATGTGCCTTTTACCTTCATTTTTTCACACTGACTTTCAAGAGTCTTAGAATATAAAATTATTTTTAAATCAATAGAAAATTTTATGGAGAAAAAAATCTCAGTCTTGCAGACAAGGTATTGTGCTAAGAGAGTATTAACATTTAGTTATGAGCTTTTATAAAAGGAAAAAAACAGGTGTGTGCCTCCCTGAATGAATGTACCACAACATTACATAAATTATGTTCAAAATATGATCTTGTAACACCCTATGTGCATAACCCTCTGTGAGCACAGGAGTCACTTCAGTCTGTTGTATTATGATTTAGAAGAACACACAGTTTACTTTTGATCTTGCAGTGTGCAAAAGAAAAATATAGTTACATATGTACTAGAGCAGAGACAAAGGCTACGCCTGGCACATTTTCTTCTCACAACATGCCCTCTTGAGAGACATGCTCTCATTTTGAAATCCTACAAAGTACATGTGTAGGCAGTGGTTTCTGGCTTCTCAGTTACTGCAGCTTTGTGGTTCACCAGTCATCTGTTTAAAAAGAAAAAAAAAGGTTTGGTCTTATTTACTTTGGTTAGAAACATCCACTAAAAGTGAAAGCATGTGATATGAACTAATGCCCACCAGCTAGAAAAATTTCAATACTTTTGGAATAGATATAATTTCAGACAGAAGTTTAACAGGTTCAAAATATCAATTTCAGCATACAGTAAAATTAGCAAATGGAAACCAGGGCTGTCTTGGTAGGGCCTGAGTCCCTGCCATGAGTGCTTCCTCTGATAGCCTGCAGAGGAGGTTTTCACAGCGTCTAACTTAGAGTGCCCATATAAGAAGCTGGAACTGCCCTGTCCTATTGTCCCTCTGTTGTCCAGCAAGAAACTGCAGCTAAGTCCTTTGGTATTCCATTGTCTTGGATCACTTCAGTGACATACAGAAAGCCCCATGATGTGACTCTTGGCACTGGCAGTGCAAAGGAGGTGGGAACAGAACTTGGGAACAAGGATATGCTATGGATCAGCATTACCCAGAGAATGGTGAGAATGGAGCAAAACAAGACAGTGCCTGAAATCTGCTCCCCTCCACCTGACAGCTGCTGCTGCCCTGTGGGGACCCCATGCAGAAAGCTGTGTCTCCCTCCTAGACTGGCTTCCAGCAGTTGCCACAGAAGGAGCCTCCCAGTTCACTTGCTTTAGCTGCTCACTGATTACTGCCTGGGCCCACAGACCCACACCCCAAAGCCAGTGCTCCACCAGCTCACACTCAGCTTCACAGAATCAGTTACATAGGAAAAGAAATCTCAGTTCATCAAGTACAACCTCTGACTCAAAACAACGTCAGCAGATCATGGCACCAAGTGCCACATCCATGCTTTCCTTAGACACACCAAGGGACGTTAACTCCACCACTTTCCTAAACAGTCCATTCCATATTTCACCACCCCTACTGTGAAAAAAGTGTTCCTAATCTTCAACCTAACCGTCCCCTGGCGCAGCTTAAGACCGTGTCCTCTTGTCCTGTTGCTGGTTGCCTGGGAGAAGAGGCCAACCCGCAACTGGCTACAGCCTCCTTTTGTGGTTGTAGAAAGTGATAAGGTCATCCCCGAGCCGCCTTTTCTCCAGGCTAAACAACGCCAGCTTCCTCAGTCGCTCCTCACAGATTTGTGCTTCAGACCCTTCACCAGCTTCATTCCCCTTATCTGGATTCACTCCAACATTTCAATGTCCTTCCTGGATTAAAGCGATCAGAACTGGGCACAGAACTCGAGGAGTGGCCTCACCAGTGCTGAGTGCAGGATCAGGATTACTGCCCTGGTCCTCTTAGCCAGGACTTTCCACCTGGGCACACGCTGGTTGATTTTCCGATGCTATCACCAGCATCAGCACCCCCTGTCCCTTTTACGCGGGGAAGTTTTCCAGCCAGTCTGCCTGTAGCGCTGCATGGGGTTATTGTGACCCAAGTTCATTTGGTCCTGTTGAACCTCATGCCACTAGCGCCCGTGGATCCAGTCCGGATCGGTCTGCAGAGCCTGCGTGCCGCGTGGTGCCCGCTGGACTGTGCGGGCTGGTGCGAGCGCTACTGGCAGCGGCAGAAAGCGATCGCCGAGAGCGATAGGGAAGGCGACGCAGTGGGGGAGAATTGTGCGAGCAGCTGGCTGCCCCGCGGTCTGCCCCGCGGGGGCCGGGCCGGGGCGGTGGCGGGGTCGGGCCGCCCCGGGTGACGCGGCGCTGCGACACTGGCGCCGCAGCGGGGAGGAGTGCGGGGGGAGGGGAGGTGGCGGGGCGTTTCGCCGCAAGCCCCGCCCTCTAAGCGGCATGGCCAATGGGGAGGAGGAGGGCGTGGCCGGCGCGGCCCGGCATTAAGCCCATGCGCGGGGGCGCTCCCGCCCTTTCGGCTTGAGCGGCAGCAGCGTCTCTCTCCCGGCGGCTCCGGCGCGGCGCGAACATGGCGGACCAGGCCATCTCCTTCCTCAAGGACTTTCTGGCGGGCGGCGTTGCCGCCGCCATCAGCAAGACTGCGGTGGCTCCCATCGAACGGGTCAAGCTCTTGCTCCAGGTCAGCGGCGCGGGCGAGAACGAATAGCGCGGGCGGCGCCCGTCTCTGCCCCCGTGGGCGCCGGGCCGGGCGAAGACAGAGAGACGGACGTGGGGCGCGGGCCGCGGCCAGCGCGGGACAAAGGGCGCGAGCGAGGCGGCGGCGGCTGGCGGGAAGGTCACGTGGGCGGCAGCGGGGAAGCCGAAGCCGGTTCCGCCATGCGGGGCGGGGAAGGGAGGGAGGGCCGGGCCGGGCCGAGGGGGCGGCCGCCGCTGGTGTCACTTCCTGCCGCCCCCGCTCCTGGCGCCGAGGGCACGGCGGGGAGGGGACGGTGGCTGCTCTCCGCCGCCATCTTGGCGACCTTCACGTGATGCGTGCCCGGGCCGCGATTGGGCCGCGGGCGGGGCGGGGTCGGGGCGCGGCCGCTGCGCGAGGCCCGGCGTGACCTGGTGGCGCCCCAAGGTGACTCGAGTGACCTTCGCGGCAGCTCCGGGCCCGGCCGCGGGGTCGGCGGCTCCTCCCTCGCCCCCAGCCGCTGTCCTAATGGCCGGCAGTTCTGTCGGCCTAACGCAGCTCTCTCAGGCCCGGTCTCAGTCAATTAAGGCTCTCGCCTCTATAGAGGCCCGATGTGTTTGACTTATTTGTCTTATACTTGCCCTTGTACTTCACAGAATCAGGCTGGTAAAGACCACAGAGAGATCACGAAGCCCAACCTAACGCCACCATTTAAACTAGACTGTGGCACTAAGTGCCATGTCCAGTCTTAAAACACCTCCAGGAACGGTTGCTTTATCACCTCCCTGGGCAGTCCATTCCAACGTCTAATCACTTTTTGTCTTAAGAAGCTCCTCCCCTAATTCCTCCTAAACCGTCCTAATTCCTCCCCTAATTCCCCCTAAACCTTCCTTGGCACAGCTTGAGGCTGCATTCTCTTCTATTGTCACTAGTTGCCTGGGAGAAGAGGCTGGCTGGCCTCCACCTTGCTACAGTCTCCCTTCAGGTAGTTGTAGAGGAATTGCTTACAGCTGTCTGTTCTTGTTTTGGCAAGTCCTGATTTCTGAGAAAGCAATTTTAGGCCTTTCTCTTAATGGTTCCAACAATGGCCATTCAGAATTAACAACTTTGTTTTATAGTAGAAGCAGGTTTAAGCCTGGCTGCATCATAGACCTGTCGAGGCAAGTGATCAATGTTTGTATTTTTATTTGCAGGTGCAACATGCGAGTAAACAGATAGCTGCTGATAAGCAGTACAAGGGTATCATCGATTGTGTAGTGCGTATTCCAAAAGAACAAGGAGTGCTGTCTTTCTGGCGAGGAAACTTGGCAAATGTCATCAGATACTTCCCAACTCAAGCTCTTAATTTTGCCTTCAAGGATAAGTATAAGCAGGTGTTTTTGGGAGGTGTAGACAAGCACACTCAGTTCTGGAGGTATTTTGCTGGTAACCTGGCATCTGGTGGTGCAGCTGGAGCCACTTCCCTCTGCTTTGTCTACCCCTTGGATTTTGCAAGAACCCGTTTGGCTGCTGATGTTGGAAAAGCTGGAGCAGACAGAGAATTCTCTGGTCTTGGGGACTGTCTAGTCAAAATCACCAAGTCTGATGGTGTGCGTGGCTTGTACCAAGGGTTCAATGTCTCTGTCCAAGGCATCATCATCTATAGAGCTGCCTACTTTGGAATCTACGATACAGCAAAAGGTAATATTTCAGAAGAGATCTGAAGAACCTGGTTTTAGGATTATGTTGTCTGGTTTATGATATGTGAAGGAGGATATCACTGCCACATCTGTGACACTGCTGTATAAAGGGAAAACTTGTGCATGTGTTGATGGCAGCAGCCTACTTGCTAGCACCGGTTTTGTACTTCAAGCAAGTTGCTCCCAAGGGCAGGAGAGTATGTTGGGGGCCAGACACGATTAGAATAATTTCTTTTTTGTTTAGTGCATACTGAAGTTACACTGTACCAGTCCAAGTGTATTTAGCAGAATGGGAGCGAGCAGTGCTTTTGCAAAGTAATTTTTAAGCTTGACATTTGGGCAAATAAGCCGTTGATGCTAGTTTGTAGTGTAATGTTATCCAAAGGGACAGTGCCTTAATTTAGTGATGCTTCTGTACTAAAACTGCAGTGAGTAGTCAAGTCTTCTCATGCCAGTCTAAAAAGAATGCTTGTACCTAAATGGTAACCTATTTTGATTACTAAGAAAGTCTTCTAAATATGACTTCAGTATGTTTAAAGTTTGTGTTTTGCTGCAATTTTATTGAGAGTATTGGTGTACAGTGTTTCATATTTTTCATATAGTAAAACAGCTGTCATGTAGTGAGTGAACCAGAGGAGGATGTGGAAGGGAAAAAGCTAATTGCCTTTTTTTTGTTTTATTGCAGGCATGCTCCCAGATCCCAGAAATACTCACATTGTTATCAGCTGGATGATTGCCCAGACAGTGACTGCTGTGGCCGGTGTGGTGTCCTATCCTTTTGATACAGTGAGGCGTAGAATGATGATGCAGTCAGGACGCAAAGGAGGTAGGCTGTAAATCCACAGAGCTGTTCGTGCTGTTAAACCAGCATTAAGATGGAGTTCTTTTTTACTAATAGCCATCCTCAGAGTTGCAGTTCATTGTTCTGTAAGTCTAGTTTATTATATTGTACTCAAATGAGGAAATGCAGTAAGGTTCAACTTGAGCTTGTCAGGATTTATGCTGAGGACTTTTCATTTTAAAACAGGAAATTAAAAAAAAAATGGACTGCCTGTTTGCATTGTCAGATTAAACGGAGGTATTAAAAAGAAGGCATAATATTTTTAGTAAGTATTGTGTTACAGCCTTAAGTTGTGGTTTGGGACATCACAAAGGAGTAAAGTGAAACAGGGCAGTTGTTAAAATTATCTGAGATAAAATAGGAATTAAGAATAACTCTTTACTCTTTTCCTGCAGCTGATATCATGTACTCTGGAACAATTGACTGCTGGCGGAAGATTGCAAGGGATGAAGGAGGGAAGGCCTTCTTCAAGGGTGCATGGTCTAACGTTCTCAGAGGCATGGGGGGTGCTTTCGTGCTTGTGCTGTACGATGAATTCAAGAAAGTAATTTAAACAGCCTAAATAGAATTGGAAATCAAGTTAAACAGATCATGTAGAATAACTACCATTATGGACCATTGACCTTCAAGAAATTCCTGTAAGTCTTATTTATCGGAGCCAGATGATACTTCTAGATGGGGCTAGAAACTGACACAGAGGACTGATCCACTTCTCTGTAACATGCATGAAGACACTGAATCTGGCAATTCAGTGTGGCAGTTTTTCTTTACAGCAGTAAAGAATGAGTGGCGTTGGTTCTGGGTCCAAAGTTGTTCAATCCTATTGAGGCATAAAAAAAATCATTTGCCTGTGGATCAGTCTCCAGTTTCAAGTCTTATCTTCTAGGACCATGAAATTGTATTTGAAAGCATTTGCTAACAAATCATGTTCTTTTCCACTTGTACTGAAGCACTATGTACCATTTTGCACAGCTGAACATCTAGCAACTTTGTTCTTAAATTGGGGCATTCTGCTGTAAAACAATAAACATACTTACTCAGTCTGTGTTGAAATTATTACATAAAAGCTTTTGGAAAGCCTCTTGTATTTGAAAACTTGTTTCAGCTAATAGGTCCTCTGATACCCTTACATTCTGTAACAAAATAAGCTTTTTTTTTTTAAAAAAAAGTGAAATCTTAAAAGAGGAGGGGTGGGGAAGCATGGGTTATACTAATAAAAACCACTCCCATTCTTTGTGCCTAATAGTGTATGATAGGCTGCTGCAAGAGGCTTTTTGCATGATTCTTAAAAAATCGATTTGCAACTTCTGTGATTTAAAATTGGGGGGATGGGGGAGTTCTGTTGTAGTGCTAGGAAAACCCACAGTACTAAGGACTGTCAAAAAGTAATGCTCTTGCCCTTGGTAAACATTTTTTGTTAAATTGGTATGGAAAGCATCATGGCATTCATGCAAAAACCCAGCAATCCAGTAAATGCCTTCAACTTCTGAGTGACCTATGTATTGTATTGTTGCTGCTAGTTGGAAATGTTGATGGTGCCATTCAAGATACTGTTGGGCCTCATCTGTAGGAGTGGTCAGTAGCTCTGGAAGGCTGAATTTTATCTGAAGTAAGTTGCAGTCTAATAGGTGAAGTTGAAGGGATGTGGGGGAGGGAATGTGTGTGCTTCAATGTAGCTGTAAAATAATAGATCAAAGTAGGTCAGCCTTCAGTATTAACTGATTGATGTTTAGGGATGGTTACAAGACCAGATTTGAGTATTTTCTCATAACTGCTCTTTGTAATACCTGTGTGCCGTTCTTCATATGTATATAATCTTCTGTACTTTGTAACCTGCAGACAGGTAGAGGGACCAGTAGAGGAAAACAAGGTGTTAATCTTCCTGTTTTAAGAACTCTCCCTGTATCTTGAGAAAGCAAAAGCTTGTCATTTCATGACTCATTGAAGGCTGACTGAGCTGTCTTGAGTTCTTCTGTGTGCCTTCTGAGATTGCAATTCAAGATTAAGTATTTAAATTACCTGCTTGGCTTTGGCTGGTTATTACCTTCTTCTCCAGCATACTTTACCTTTTTCCTTTCACTGTTGCATAAGCACTGCTTTCAACATCTGTATGTGAATGTAAGGACATTACATAGCTACTTTGTACTTAAGCTAATGGCAAACTTAGTGTACCTACTGCAAGTGGTTCTTACATCCTGTGTGGCAGTGGCAGCTCCCTGTGGTGCAGCTAGATCATTTGGTGTTAACCCTGCTAATCAATTTGCTGGGGAGCAGGGGAAGACCTTTTGTCTATATAAATGCATTAAATCAGGTTTCTTTCTGTATCAGTGCCTTGCAAGGGTGGAGATAATGATGGGATACCTCCCTGTGAGTGTATGGTGGCCCAAGCTTTGTGGGAGAAACCCAACCACATAGTTACTTCAGCAGCCCCTGACAGGGACAGGGCTTTTACACCCAATCTCCCCTTCAGAACAAGGTTTAACCAAAAGAAATAGGAAAAGAAACAAATGCAAGTGTAGGTGTTTAAGTGGAACTTAAATTTCCCTATGCTGTACATTCAGTATGAACTAATTTGTGGTGTTCAGGTTTTTGGGTTTTTTTTTTTAATATATGGCTTCCCGTAGTCATGCAGCGGCAATTTCCAAATGTGTGGTGCAGTTTAGGGATGTAAGAGGCAAACAATAAATGAGACTTTTAAAAAAAAACAAACCATTTGTTCTCTGTCTTATTGAAATTCTGAAATTCATTCATTTTGAAAAGTATGAACAGGGAAACATCCAGCGTTTCTAAAAGAAAATACTGGCATCTAAAGCCTGTATTTTTAAAAGGCATTGGAAATGACATTTGCACCCTTTGAAGGGAGAAGCTAAAATACATTTATGAGAAATTTTACAATTAAGATCTAGCTATTAAATATTTAATTTTATTTCATTACTCACAACTGTTGGATTTCTTTAAAGGCTTTAGATGCTATTTGTATGAATTAAGTACTTACTAAAACTGCACAGGATCACTGTTGCAGAGATCTATTTACAGTGGCACTACTGAGCTCATGAAAATGGCTCACTGACAGACCAGTATTAATGGTTATAATTGACAAGTGTGATTTTATTTTCCATTTTTGTCTTGCATAAGTTAAATTGCGTATATTGGGATAGTTTTGGATTACTGGTTGGAAGATCAAAGAGCAAATTTAAACACATTTTAAATAGCTGGTTTGTGCTTTAGAAGATAACTAGGCATATAAAAATTACAGTAAAATTACTGTGGCGTTCAGCAAGCTTGTCAACCTGTAGGAAATCATGAGAGGAAACAAGTTTCACAGCAATGACAAGAAGAAATAGCAACTTTATTCCAGATAAGAGGGCTTGTCATTGAAAGAACCTCTTAGCAAGGTTTAAGCACTTCAAAGTAGGTGCTTGCAGGAAAGCTTAGGTGTCAGGTGTTGCAGGTTTGAACAAAGAGAAAAGAACAAATTTCACTAATTTTTCTCCTTTTTTTCATCTGCTCCATTTTAAGTGGGTTTTAAGGGGACAAACAGTTTTTTAGGTGATTATATTCTTTTCTAGGCTGGTTTGAAGTACTTGTCAGCAGGATCCATAATTTTCTTTCACGTTGGGGAATCAGGTGTGTTTTTGGAAAGTTGTATCATTCTTCAATTCTAATTATTTCCTCAGTATGAATTTTTGTTGGTTGATTTACATATTCTGTCTAAAGAGAAAGAAAATTCTGTACCATGCAGTAAGCTACGAGTTGGCTGTTGGTATCATTCTGAACATTGGTTTCAGCAGTATCAAAGGCATCCCCATCTTGTTCTTTTAATAATTAACAAACGGTTGCAAGGCAGGAGAACACAGTTTTAAGGACAGTTAAGAAATGTTTCAGTATGATCAGTACTAGCTGTCAGCAGGAGGAAGAACAAGCTGATTTAGAGACTACAACCTTAGCTGAGACAATAGAAGGAATTTATTCAGTCAGTGTTGCCTGAATTTTCCATGTGTAGGCATTGGCTAGACACGTAGATAAAATATTTTGCTTCCTATCACATATTTTTACATTGGCTAACCTGGAGTTCTAGGAGAATTCATGCTGCTAGGTAAGATTGTAGTACTCACAGAGTGCTTGGAGTTTAAAGTTTTGAGGGAAGATAAGTAAAAAAATGGGACAGTACTGGTGGGGGAAAGAGATTTTAAAAAGCAAGCTTGCTGTCATACTGAGGGTGTGTTGAAGAGCATCAGACCAGGGTGTCCTGGAAGCTTCTTTTCTAGGAAAGCTGAGGAAAGGGTAAGGCACTGCAGGGCTTTGTGGTCATGGTGTTTTTGGCTGCTGTTCTCCAAGGAAAACGCATGAAGAGTGTGTTTTGCAAGTTCTTGGAATATATTTAACTCTAGGCATGAGGCAATAAAATTCAGTAATGGTGAGGAAAGCATATGGGAAGAGAATGACTAGAAAGTCAATGGTCTGCATAGTAAGATGAGTAAAATGAAAAATTAGAGGAGTACATATTGTCTGATGGACTGAAAGATTTGGTTGGTAAGCTCTTAGAGCAAATAAAATTGGCAGTTCTTTAACATGTGTTTTAAGGATGCTGTGCAGAAAGTTAGGTTTTTTAAATCAGGAGCTTTTCCAGTGATCTAGGGAAAAATATTGTGTAGGAGAAAAGAAAGGGAAAATGTGAAAGGTTGTTGAGTAAACAGAGGAAAAATGAGGAAATGCAAGCTTTAAAAAGGTGTGATTAGCAAAGGATATTGGAGGTTTCAAAACAGCTCAAAAAAACGTTAGCACTAAATGTCAGGCAGAGTATTCAGTGGAGGAGAGCTTTTGAAAATGTACTTTTTGTACTTTGTTATTATTTTAATGACTTTGAAGGATTGCAACATTCAATCAATGTTCAAGGTACTGAGTTTGGAGGGAAGGGTAAAATAAAATTAGGTTTTAAGAGTAGAGCAAACTATTTAAACATGTCAGAATAATATGAATTATCTTCACAGCACCAGTTGACAAGTGTGAGGTAACATGAGGGCTTCACTTAACTCTGCCAACTGCTGCTGCTACATTGGTTCCTGCATGCAAGTGCCTGTGCTACAGTTAACAGACCTCAACCACAAAGGCCTCTGTGTTGGAGTGGAGTGATTTGAGTGTGTTTGGTAGTATATGCACAGGAATTTGGAAGCCACTCAAGTTTAGGAAAAGCAAGCAATCAGTATGCAATTTTCCAAAAACTGCTGTTTATTTTCCTAGCTATTAGTATTTAATGGGATGGACTGTGGACTGCTACTCCTCTGTAGCCTTACCTGTGGCAGCCTGGTGGGAAGTGAGATACCAGGTATTTATGATCTAAGGTGTATGAGGAAACCTATCTAAGTCATTCCTACCTGCTTTCTATGAAAGCCAAAGGTGGTAGGACCAAAGACTAATTAATCAGGACCACAAGCTGGTATATAGTTACCAAAACTAGAGAGTTTTAGTAATCAGAGATTTGGGGATTCTTTGTAAATAATTGAAGGAAAATTTATGTGTCACTTCTGGAATCCTCATTGGAATTCATGGTGTTGCCACTTAATTTTAGGCAGTTAATGACTAACCTGATTTATTGACTTGAAGTATGTCTTTGCTTTAGCCAGCTGAGAGAAAGCATCCCCTCACTATGCAGTCACCATACAAACCACTGCTCAAATAGATGGTTTTCAGAAGCATGAATGGTTTGAAGCCTGGTTGTCATGATGTGTGCAGAAAGACAGAAGAGTTACTTGCTGTTGACAGTGTGCAGGTGTGTAAGATACTATAAACAGGAAAGGAATAAGGGTAAAAAGTAATGAATTTTAAAAGCATTAAACCAAGCTATCAAAAAAGGTTTCTCAAAGTAAGGCTAAATAAACATGCAGAATAAGCTGCACAGGGATGCTACGGTGTATTGGTCACATAAAATTTGCACAAAACACTGAAATTGCAAATCCTGTGTTGAAGCAAGAGGAAGGTTAGTTTAACTTAAGTCTTTGCAGCCCTGTCAATTTGCACTAAGTGTGGCAGGATTTTTACATGGTTATAAGGTCAGGCTTATGAAATGTATTTTCACATTATATTATGACCATTGATGTTTGAAAATGCTAATAGAAAATGCATCTTCACTCAGGTTATTTTTAAAGTATGAACAGCAACCTTGCAAAGCTGGTACACACAGAAATTACGGGTCTCGGTAAAACTGAGAACTGGTCTTAAAATATATTTGCAAATACCTCAAGGACAATCTTTTGTTTTAGTGTTGGCATAGAGCATTTCAGGTTTCAAGGCAGCATAGCTTGCATGACAGAAATTAGTTTTGGACCAAATGTTAACCCTTGTTTTCATAAGTCAGTTCTAATCTTTGGCCTGCTGTGGTTTAAAGTTAACAAATTTGACTGAATTGAGAAGAAATCATACCTGGATATCTTTATCAGCATCGAATTTGTCTCTTGGTTGTGGTATGGGAGGAAATATGTTCTGGAAACTGCAGTACCTTTGGGTAGAAAATGGGATGGTAGAGAAATTGAAATACTGCTAATATTACTTATACAAGCATTTTGTGTTGTAACTTAAGGACATGTTTTACTTTCAAGATTGAATATCTATTGCTCTACAAATAAAATGAGAAAATATTTTCAGTGGAGCAACTGGTGGGTAACTATTATTACACTTAGCATTTGGGTTATTAAATTTTATTTTGTGATTAGAATCACATTAAATATGCCATTAATAAATTTCTTTGAATAAATCACATGATGTAACTTTCACCACTAAATGGGAAGTTTTATCAAAATAACAATATGCTAATTTGGGTTCCCTCTTGTCTGGTGCTGTATACAGCCAATGGCATCAAAGCAACCTGGATGTTAGATGCTTAATGTAAGAACAAAAAAGCTTTTGTAGGATCTGGTAGAATCAATCAATGACTTCAACCTCCTTTCCCCCTTTTCAACGTAGCGATTTTGCATGCCAAAGGGCCATCCACAGCAGTCCTAGTGGTTAATAGTTCGTGACATTGATAATCAGATTATTTAAGTTTGCAGGTAGGAAAGTGGGAAGTTGGAGGAATGTGTTTCATGTAGATAATACTCTGTCAGTAATGTCTACAGAAAAAAAAGTTGATTTACCTTTTGAAAAGACAATACAGCAGAAGTGTAATTGAGATTGTTCCAAGTGCAATCAGAAATAAAATCACAAAAATTAGGTAATCTTTCCCTTGACCTGAAACATCCAGGAGAGAGAAATATTTTAGCATGGCAAAAAGCTGCCTGTTTGACTGTATGACGTAATAAATGTGAATTTCGTGCCATTTTTTGAATGTCCCAAAGGACTTCATTATAGAATTTTGTCCAGAAATGCAGATGGACTTGATACATCTTAAATCTTTTCAAATATTTAAGATTTAGATAATTAAAATTTAGAGGTGGTTTTTAAAAATCTGGGAAAAAAGAATAATAAACAGACTTACAGAAAAATTAACAGAGCAAAATTAGTGGAAAGGGTGAAAAGAAAGATGCAGAAGGAAGGGGATGATACTCATGGTAAAAACTCAAGAGAACTGAGAGGCAGCCTCATCACAGCAGACCAAAGACAAGAGTGGGTCTGTCTCAGTCTGTTTCTGCAGCCCTGGCATCTGAGGAACTGCTGCCTTCACAATCCCAGCTAATCAAAGGCTCTGCTGCCAGAGTATTGGAGCTACTCCTTCTCCACGTTAATAAAATCCACCCAGTTCCTAACATTTAATTCGGTAAAAATTAAGATTTTATTCATTTCTGTGACTGTGAAGAAGAAAGGGAAGCAAACAAAGTAATACTGAAAAAAAAAAAAAAATCATAGTCTTACCAAACTCAATGGGTTCACTCCATTCCCCCCAATTTGAGCTTACGGGACAGTTTTTTCCACGTGCTCTGATTTTCAGAGTGTATCTTTTTTTCTCATTGTAATTTTGGAATTCATATCTGTCATTCCGTATCTAAAAGGAAAGTGATCGGACTCTGCATTTCCCCTCATAAGCAAATGCTAACAAAATTTGTGAGTAAATTATCTGATACAATTTCTATTAAAAAAAATTGTATGATATATTTTTTAAGTATGTACTGTCTTGCCAGCTAAACTCTGGTTTTTGAAAGTTGAAATTTTTTTGAGGTTTATTTTGTTTTTGATTTCTTTTATTATGCTTTATGGACACTTTTTTTGTTTTTTGTTTGTTTTTTGTTTTTTGTGTGTGTGTTTGTGTGTGTCCTTGTTTGTGGACCCTAAAGAAATCTGAAAGAAACAAAGCAGAATTTGGAGAAGTACCCTGTAAACTCCCTGTTGCGCAATGCTGTCCTGAGGGAGACGCAGTGATCACCACGGAGTCGAAGCGGGAAAAGAGGAAGTTTAATTTTTTCTACAGCTTATATAGATTTCTAAAAAGGAGACCAGATTGGAAGACTGAGGTTCAACCTCTTCAACTCCACTGGTCTTAGAAAGTGTCCATCAATTGTCCTTTCACAGAAAGGAATCGAAAAACATGATAAAAGTTCTGTAAACATTACTTTGTTTACACGAAATTTCTGATTCCAAGGCTGAAGGCCGGAAAACAAGGCGACAACTCCCCTTGCAACCTTCATGGGGGTTAAACAGGTATGGATGGTGTCTGTCATTGATAAAAGAATTTAATGTTCTTGAGACAATACAGTAACAGATATATAACATTTTGCCTCATGATACTATACAAAGTCTGGAATCTGTCAAGCTCTTCCAGGGCTTAGAAACCACTCATTTATGGAGGGAAGACTGACAGTACTTAATTAATTCCCCAGGTTTTGAAGATTGTTGTACTCCCTTTGCTTAACTGTCCTGAGCTATCAGTGGTATTATTCCAATGAAAAGAGTGCTTCAGGTTTTTAGTAAGCAAAATGTCACATCTGTCAGGAACAAAATCTATTTGTGCAATAGATGGAGAGTATGAAGTTTTGTGAAATGCATGGAAAATTTTGCCTACCCCATCCAAAATGGATGTATTAAGTTTGCACTTAAAGATATCACAGGAACATATTTTTCTGAGTTCTCATAGCTATATTTATACAAAATCTGTAGTTCTAGAAGTAAGTATTTTCTGTAATGGTATTTATATGCTTAAGTAGGCAAAAGCCCAAATTTGTATGTGACAAGAACACTTACACGAGGAAGCTTTTTCTCTTCTTTGGGCTCATCCTGCAAAACAAGGACGAATCTTCATTTTTATTATTTTCTTATCTATCAAATATTTCTCTGTTTTGTCTTTATTTTCTTGCTTTTGAAGATCATAAGTTATTTTAAACTGAAAAATCAATCAGATATTATTTTCCAGTAATGTCTCAGAATAACAGCATTTTGTTCAGAGTTTTGTCTTCCTACATTTCCTTTTAGAAAAGGAAGGAATTAATTTTTTATCAGTAGATGTGAGAAGCTGTATTTGCCACTATGGGTATTTTTATACACCCTATGCATTCTCATCCATATGCAAGTTACGCAAGCAATCACATCATCCTACAAACACAGCAGATCTGGAGACCTTGATTTCACAATAGTTTGATAACCTGTGCATAAAACTGATGTGAATTGCAAATTTACCCTCGTTCCAATCAAAGTCTTTAATAGACTTATCCATGCTCAGGGACTTTCTGTGAAGATCTACTTACACATTCTATGCAATCAAAATTTAATTAACTGGAATCAAACATTGACCTGGACCAAAGAACCTGAAAATTTTGAAGAGAAGGATAGGTCCAAAAATTAGTGGAAAAATTCAACACTAGTGACTTTTGGCAATGACTTTTAGCAATGATCTCAACATTGAAAAGCTGTGGTCCTGGAAACATCTATCACATGTAATATCAGGATAGCCAGCATTATGGAAAAGTCAGAAAGGTATAACTGGAAGGAATGTCTCATTACAGAAAACACATGCACAGTGTGTCTTGCACTATAATGCAGAACTATTATTTCCCCATCACTCATTTTCAGCTGAGTACTTCAGTTTAGGACACGATGGAAGTCATCAGCCTGTGCTGGGAATGAACAGGGTGTAAATGAGTTGCTTAAACTTTAGTTCTGTGGTGCTGCTTTAGCTGTCTTTCCTCTGCTGGCCCCTCCTGAAAGGTGTGAGTTCCAGCTGCCATCTCCATGTCAGTACTTCTGGTACCTTCAGCATCTCAAGTGCCCGGAGGCACCTACTGCTCCACAGCAGGGAGCCCTAATTGCATTGACCCTGAGGAGATATTTGTGCTCCTGTGCACTCACCTACATTAAGGTGTCTCAGTCTAGGAGATGAATTACCTACCCAAATGTAGAAATCTACACTGAACCCCACCCATTCTGACTGTGGCACAGGAAACAAGAGTTAACATGTATTTCTTTCAAATAAACAATTTGACAGTTTTGACAATACTGCTATGTTGTGATCTGTATCTTTCTGGAAAATTTGGTAAGTATTTCACACAAGATCTTACTGTCAAATTGTAACAACCAGCTGGAAAGCTACATGTACTGCAATTGCTCCTTGTACCAATAGGTACCAACGTAGGTACTATTAATGTGTGAAAGATAAAAAATCCAGATAATCCAAACAGCCTGCAAGCCATTGGTCCTGTTTTTAATAAACAAATGAGATTTAATGATGTGTTGCTTTATTGCAGTTGTATATTTATGCTTAACCCTTAGCTGATCTTTCCTGTAATGGTCCTGGGTCTGAGCAATTGCTACCATGGTAAAACTTCTGAGCTGCAGAAGTTCCCAAGAGGTGGGATGTGAGACCAGCAAAACTGAGTAGGAGAACACCACTGCTTATGAGAAAAATTAACAAATAAAGAAGTCAGAAATGTACACATTATAGATATGCATGAGCATAGGTACAGAAGCAAAAACAAACCAAGAAATTGTTTATACCTTATTTTGTATGTTAATTTCATACTGAAAACATTTTGCTTTCTCCACGTGACTTGTAAGGGGTGGATGCCACTTAATAACGCAACCTGCTGAATCTCTGGTACAATGGGCAGTGACATTTAATGGAGCAGTGAGTATTTCTGGGAAAAAATGGAATAATTAATATAGGCATGGCCAGTAAACAGCTACAACTCAAGTAAAATGCTTGTGAAGGTGAGGCTGCTGATGTACAACTGTGTGCTGTTGGTGCAAACTGAAGTTATCTGGTAAACAGTGGTAAAATACCTTACCAGAACTTGAAAATATATCACTGCAGATTTTGGACATCTGAAGTAAATGAAGTTCATGTAAAGAAAAGGTATGAAAGATTTTATGCAATTTAGTTGTGCAATCAGCAGAGTGCCATTTTCTTCTGCATCTGTTTTCCAACCACACATAGCATTGACAATGGAAATTCCATAGGAAAAAGGAAGAAAGTTTTTGTATGTGTGGTATTATTCATGATGCATTCAGGGCATCTGAATTGGAGTGCCTATAACATAGTTGACTCACTGTGACCTGATTTCTCTTGGAGCTTAAACACCTAACTCACGGAATTATCCACATGTTTAACTAAGTCCTAATTTGGAAGCTGAACCCTCACTCTGGTTTTAGGGCATGTAGCTCTTGTGGCTCTCAGAGAGGTGTGAGATTAAGGGATGGTAAAATAAGCCCTTAAGAAAGGTGCCCTTGAAAATCTAGCCATTGTGTTTCATTACTTCAAATCCATGACTATATCTGATGCCCTGGGAAGGCTGATCTGAAGCAGAGACTGGACAGAGCTAAGAAAATAAAGAAAGTATTTATTTTATTTCCATTTCAGAGAAAAATTCCCCACTTCCTTGATTTATAAAACAGTAATAAAATAAAATGTTCAATTACTTACCAATTTTATACAGGTCAATGTACTCATCATAGAACTGGATCAGGGTGTCTTTGCTAGACCCATTCACCAGGAAGTAAGCTTTTTCAATCCCTATGCTCACATTTTGGAAGATGCATCCCACATTTCTGCAATTTTCATCTTTAATGTAAAGCTCACATTCCATCTGATTGTCCTCTCTGCATACAGCAAAGTATTTCAGTTAAACATGGGCACTGTGATGTGTTGAAAGAGAATTCACACTTCCCTGGATCAAGCAGACTGACTTACCTTGACTTCTGCCAGTAGAGAAAATACTGTGTGTCTGCTGGAGCATCCCTTCCTGCCTGCCAAGTGCAGTTCATGAGGAAGATGTTATAAATCACACAGGAGAAGTTTTCAATGGCTGACCCATTCATGCCTGCAAACACAGGAATATCCATGATGAGGAAAAATGCTGTGACTCCTCCAAGCTGGAAGATCATGGCACACACTTAGGTAAGTTAGATACCTGCAAGCCCAACTAGTTATTGCTTGGATTAGGAATGACAACTGAGAGAAAACTCTCACTCCATTTTAACTATGTCTGAACTGTGAAACCTGTCAGCAAGTGAAGCATTCCACATGTACATTGCCTTTTAATACCATCCATGCTGTTACAGAGAGAAGTATTTCTCCTTTTGCAATTAATGCCCAGGAATCTGCTCCTGATGTGTTTACACAGAGGATTAAAAAAGCTGAGACTTTTAAAAGCAGGATTGGACTTTTTCCTGCTCTCTGATCAAACAGGCTCTTCCCTAGATCTTTCCACCTTCATGTGGGTGACAGTGACTTGTCTGTGGTTTTCTGAAGCACATTGAAATGGAAACCTCCTGTCTAGGCTGTGCAGGCATGCTCAGCCTCTTCCTTTCTTCTCCTTCAGCCAGTTTTCTGCTTCTTTCTGTGTCCTAAATTCAGTGAAAGCATGGAAGCCTCCTCTGCTACTGACTCCATTCTTCTCCAGCGTCCAATAAAAGGAAAACCTTATGGAAGAACAGGAGAGTCCTTTGGGAAAGCTGCACACTTGGAAAGTAGGGCCAGCTTGGGAGGAACACCAAAGTTTTTTGTGTCCTGACTTGTATTTTGAGGGTAACCATGAGTGTTTCCTCTGTCAAGTCTACAGGAAGAGAGGAGCAGCGAGCCATTAGCTCTGCTCAGACATGAGAAAGCTGCCAATCCATCACCTCTGTCATGTCTGAATACCCCAGTTACACACAGTTGCTGCAGCACTGGTGGCTGGGCAATTTTAATGGAGAACTCTGAGCTGAGAATAAAGGGAGAAATGGGTCACAACAAACTCACCAACAGCCCAGCAGAAAAGTATTCAATAAATAAGTACTGACATCTTAATTTGTAACAGCCAGTAGAGTTATCTGAATCCACCTTTAAACCACTGTAATTTATTGGCATTTAAAGATTGCAAATGTATAAAACCTTAGCCAGACCATATACATTACCTCCAGGGAGATAGGTGCATTGTTTTGAGATGTTTGTGTTTGGCACTTCAATGATAAATGATACCCCTTTGTGCAGAGGCATGTGCATTTCCACTGGAAAGCTGCATAATGGACTACCCTCCTGAAAAGAGAACATGTTGATATTTTATTTCTCTGCTTTTCCTCTTCTGATGTTAGATGAGGCTGGCTATGGAAGTGCAACTCAGGAATGTAATTCCATGTATGTGTATGTTTTTGTCTCTCCTTTAGCACTCGAGGGTGATACAGAATGGAACTGGGAGATCAAAAACATGACTACACAAAAAGCTTTGCAACTCAGGAGTTGGATACTACACTAGTATGCAACTATTTTAGGAGACTAATAGCAGCCCAGTGGCATAACAGAAGATGGCTAATACATAGCGGAGCCATAAAGGAATTGAACCAAAGGATTAAACAAAATAAAAGTCCTCATCTGACCAGGGCTTAAAAAGTGTCTATGGTGTTACACATATAATCTTCAATAAAGCTGTGATGTATTTTGTACTATGTATTTCTAAGGCACCTGCTTTGCTAGGCTAAATAAGCCATCTCTATCTCTGTCAAGCTTCCTATTTTCCTCTTTGGATAATGTGTATTTATAACATAATCTGTGCTACAGGCAGTAGTTTTATACTACATAGTTTACTGGGAAACAAGTGAAGAATTTAAGATAACGATAATCCATGGTAGTGTTTCTGGGATTTTTTTGAGGGAATGTCTCTGTCTCTTTAAAGTCTCTGGAAATCTCAATCTCACTGCCCATTTTTTCAGCAGCTACATCCCTACTCATGATTCAATATAGCTGCAGTTCAGGCTATCACTTTCTTTCTATTTTGGTGTCAGAATTTCAATTCAGTATGCATTGGGTGCTTATCTCACAGCAAATGCACCCTGGCATTGCTGATGTCTTTCCACAACCCCTAAGAGATCAAGCTGTGCACTGCAAACTGCCTCATGTCAGATGTTATCTGTGACATTCATTTTTTTTCAAAGTAAGTGAAATTGATAAAAGGTATGCTTATTTATCGCAATGAATAGCAAGTTTACCTTTATGTCTGTATATTCCATGTCCCTGTCCATGATGGTACACATGTACTTGGAGAAATTTCTTCTGCTCTCCCAGGAGAGTTCCATTCTTGTCCAGTCCATATTCACATTTGTAATAGGTGATTCCTGTGCATCTGCTGAAAGTGTTGCAGCATAAGTTCAGTAAGGATATGCTATTGCCTTTGGTGAATGCAGAGGATAGTATCTGTCAGGCTTAAGATAGCAATTGCCAGTTTCATTGCAAGTATCTCATAAATGAAGAGTTAAACCTTGTTTCTCAGATTATACCTGCAAAAACATACTTACGCTCCTTACACTGGATGTCAGCATGCAAGGGATGAAATAGCATCATATACCACCACATCATACAAATGAGTCCAAGAGCATCAAACATATTTTCTTCTCTGGAAAGAGATAATAAAACCTTAAGAAAAATGAAAAGATAAGGAAAAAAAAAAAAAAAAAAAAACAAAGGAAAGGAAATTCATGTTGAAGAGTATTTTAGACTTGCAAAACTTAAATTTTTTACCAAATTCTTTAGAAAAGCCAGGAAGAGGGTGTGCTTCAGGATATCTGGCAGGCACCTCTTCTTTAGAAGAACTGAATAGCCATGATACTGCCTATAACAAAGTAGTTTGAGATAAAGATGCCACAGATTCTCATGATGATAAATACCCTCACTGTATTCAGTGCAGAGACCATGACTTAGAATTACTTTTTCCCACATAACTATCCTAACTATACCATCAGAAAGTCAGGTTTTCTTGCTTTCTGATCCTATGAATGTCACAAAGCTGTGCTTTGTATTAGTAACTAGAATGGTGTTGATAACATACCAGTGTTTTGGCTGTTGCTGAGCAGTGCTGGCACTGCACCAGGGTTGTCTCTCCAACCCCATCCCACCAACTCTGCAGAGGCCAGTGGGGCAGGGGTGAGCCAAAGGCTGGGAGGGAACATAGTCGGGACAGTTGACCCCAACTGATAGGGATATCCCATATCATATGGCATCATGGTCAACAATAAAACCTGGGAGAAAGGAGGATTGAGGTGGGATGAGGCATTTCTTGTCCAGACATTTGACTTCCAAAGCAACTGCTATGTGTATGGCAGACCCCTGTCCCAGGGAGTGGATGGATATTGTCTGCTGAAGGGAAGTAGAGAATAAGGAAGAAGGGGAGTGAGAGAGTGGCTTGGTGGCAGCTGGTGGCCAGCCAAGGTCAGGGCACCACAGTATTGTTTGCTTTCACAAATGGATCTCCACTTTTCAAACTTCATAACTCCCATTGTTCTTAGAGGTTTGCATCCATACAGAATTGTCTACTTCAAATTTTTGCTTGCTTCAATGTCAGAAACCAAGGACTCAGATGTTCCAGATCACTGTAGGCAATTTAAATTACTAAGTGTGAGTACTTGCAAAGGGCCATTCCACATTCATTCATGTGGTATGGAGGACTGGCAAAGCTAGTCAAACATTTCTCCTTTTATGCACAATTTTCCTTTTCTCCAAATAGGTTAAAACTCTATTATGCCTTAAGTTTCAGCTTTCATGTTTTTCAGATTCTGTGCTGCCTAGGGGTGTAGTTCTGAGCCTCATATTAGGTGTTAGTAAGCTCTTTTCACAGAGTAGGTAGACAAAACAAATCCTTTCCTGAAGACCAAGGACAACTATTACAAGTTGTGAGGCCCAAAAGCATAAACAATGATGGACTGAAGGAAGAAAACAAGGAGGATGGGACTTCATAACCTGAAGCTGTAATTGGACAATTAACTCCAAAATGCAAATGGACCAAAACTTATAAAATGTGAGACCTCATGACTGGTTATCCATTTTGTGACCATTTTGGGTCTGTCTTGGGTGTAGCCCTGGTCAGGCTCTTGTCCTGCTCAAGGTGTATCCTTAAAAGCCTTTCAATAAATATCTACTCTATTCTCTAGCTCTGTTCAGTCTCTGTTTCAGGTCTGCCTTCCCAAGGAATCAGTTTAGAAAAGATTTCTCTAATCACAGCTTTTATTTTCCTACATGAGAAAGCATCTTTAATTTAATTTTTGTTTGCCTTAGCATTGTCTAGCATTGCAACTTCACAGGAGCAATTTTCTTGATTACAGGTGGTACTAAGAATAATTCTGAAACTGAATTAAATTCTTACAAACTCAGGAAAAAGAGAAACATGTTAATATTTTCTTACTAGTCAGTAGTTTTTCATACTTCTATATTAATTTTATAGTAATTTCAGAATGCTGATTTCAGACTGACTCCACTGTGGTGAAAGCAAAAACCGACCCTGATGTTCCAAACAAGTCATTCTGTAGTCTTGAATATTTTCAGAAGGCATGTCATATTTCCTGGAAACTGGCTTGATGTGATACATCCGCCATTGTCCCCAGGATTCAAGCTGGGCCAATCAAGCTGGGATTGCAACAGAGACAGACTCTTCACTGTAACCTGCTTATCTCTTGCAGCATCCATATTTGTAAATCATCATACTACTGTAAGGATGTGGCCAAGGCTGCTGGGCAGTGATACTGAAGAATCTCAAGTACAAACAGTGTGGTGGACTGGCCATGAAATGCCCTGTGAGATTTTGGTCTCAATAGTTATTTCCGCTTTCCCGTGCTCTCAGGGACCTCCCCAGAAACGCACATGAAAACCTTGAGACCTGTTGTCCCTCTAGTCAGCCTCTTAATACTATTTTCCTCCATTTTGTTCAGTCATTCAGTATTTCCCCCCTCCTTTCTTTATCTTATGTTCCTTTCCTAGGTATTAGTTTTCCTATTCTTTGGCAACTATCTGCTCACCTTTCCTTTATTTTCTTTAAGTTTCCTTGAGATCTCCCTCTCTCTGTTCTGACTACTCCTGTGCTTTCAAAATCTCCCTTGAGTTTCCTACACATGATTGCAGCCCCATATTGCAAGTACCCTTCATGCTTTCTCCTGGAAATTCTCATCTGGGACGCTGCCTTACAAATTATCCACAGCCCTGTCTGCTTGGAGAAGCATTTGCTGGCATCATTAACTCCACACTCTGGACATTTCATTGGACATACAGTGGGAATATCAGGGCCTGTAAGCATTCACTTTCCTCATGAGAAACGACCATTCCAGCTGAATGCCCCAACACATAGTCAAGTCCTCTGTTCTTTCTCTGCCTGCAGACAGGACGAGCCATATGGGAGCTGTGGTGAGCCCTAAGCCATTTAGCTGAGCAATCCAGCCCTTCTGTACAGTGGCCAAACAAGCGGCTCCAGCACTGTTTTTTAGGAATTTTCTGCCTCCGGGACCTCCACCCTCTCCCAGCCTGGTCTTCTTCAGACAGGTGAGCTAAAGCTTTTCCTGGTCTGGGGTCACCTCAGTATTGAAGGTGCCAGAAGGAACACTCATGTCAAAATGACTGTGAGTGTCATTTGGAGGATCAGACCAGAAGAACCATACACAGTCTGCTGTAAGTAGTATTTCCTCATATTTCATCAAAATAGACTTTATTAAGATAAAAAATGCCCAAACTGGATTAATTTTTCTGCCTTACTTCTTTCCTCTTTCTCCCCTGGCTAGGCTCAGAAGTGTGTGTCTATCCTGATACACAGGAGAGGGCCCCGGGGGGTACTCAAGCACCTGGTTTCCAGACTCCTCAACTCTTAGCTCACTCCCTAGCTCTCTCCAGGACAGTTTGTTATAAACCAAATCTATCCCCCTTATCCATGTGTCAGAAGTAAAATACAGTCAGGTTGTCTGTAGTGGTTTCTACAGAAAGCATACAGTAAATACTGACTTCAGCACTATCCATTCTTACCCTCTTTGTCTATTGTCTTTGCTCTTAGGCTGTGAGTGCAGAATGGTACCAGAAAATGTCACCTGAGACCAGTGACTTATTTGCTTCTATGTCTCTGGGAAAATGACTCCTGCCCATGACACACTTCCAGAAATGCAAGTTTGTATTTTACTCATAGGGTAATGTGAGGATAAACTGATACATTGTCGAGATATGGAGAGTATCATACACTGACTAAGCCTTCCTTGAAGCACTGACATAGGACTAGAAACCTTACAATGCATACCAAGCAAATATTACTACCAAATTGCTGCCTAAATACAACTATTTCTGTTTTTAGATCAGTATTCTGATTCCTGTAGATGATATGAAACTGTGAAAAGTGGCTGATATGTGACTATTTTGCTTCAAAGTTCCTGGAGAAGCTGGAGAAATGGCATGACAAGACTCTTTTGTAATTAAGTAAAGAAAGGTGCTGAGTTCTGGGCTTGGGAAGGACCAACCCTTGGCACCAGCAGGGGTTGAAAAGCAGTTTTGCAGAGACTGCACAGGCTGACCATGGGCCAACAATGTGTCCTTGCAGAGGAGAAGACCAAAGGCACCCTGGGCTACATGAGGCAGAGTGCTGCCAGCAGGTCGAGGGAGGTGTTCCTGGAGCACTGGGTCTTGCTCTGGGATCCCCAGAAAAAGAAAGATATGGAGCTACTGGAGGGGGTCCAGTAAAGATGATTAAGGGCTCTGAAATATGAGAAGAGGCTGAGAAATCTGGGTTTGTTCATCCCAGAGAGATGAAGGCTCAGCAGGATGTTATCCATATGTACAAATACCCAGCTGTGCATAATGAGAAGGAGTCAGGCTCTGCTCAGGGGTGAAAAGTGACTGGACAAGAAGCAATGGGCAAAAACTGAAATAACAGAACTTCAATTTAAACACAGGAAAACACCTTTTACTGTGAGGTAGCCAACTACTTGAACAGGTTTTCCAGGAAAACTTTGAAGGCTCCAGTGTTGGAGACACTGACTGGACAAAAACCTGAGCAACCTGCCGTAGCTGACCCTGCTCTAAGCAAGGCTTGGGATAGGACAATTTCCAGAAGTGCCTTCCAGCCTCAACCACCCCATGATATTGTGATTTACTTTTTTCCCCCTCAAGACTTAAAAATCTACTATTTCTACTTCTAATAGAAATCTAGTATTTTTACTTTGAGTAATTTATAGAAAGAATACAGAAAATAGCATTTCTTTCAGTTATTGAAAAATAGACATCAGATTAAAAAAAGTTAAATAGTGCAATATATAAGACAGACATCTCATAGTCTTCCTTGGATCTTGCAGAAATCTTTGGAAATTTTGTATACACACATTTCTAATTTTAATCAAATAGGTAAAAGAATCCTCAAAATTTTCTCTACAATTCCTTAGACTCAAAGGACACTAATGCAGATTTTGTACATGTGCAAGTATGACTGTACCTAACTTAACCCCTGGCAAATATTTTTGTCCTGCAAAACATCTTATGTGGCACAAAAAAAAAAAATTAACACACAACATTGAGAGACGTACCTCCTCTTGAAAAACTCTCCTCTTTTATCTTGTTTGATTTTGATTCACAGCAACAAGGACGCTTTAACGTGTAGGTGTAGTCACATGCAGAAATCTCCAAGTGTTTTGCTCTGCCAGTTAGCTTTGTTTTACTGCATGACAGTATCAAGTAACAAATGCTGCAAGTCAGAAAGCTGCTCAGTTTATAATTTCCCTCGTGGCTTTTGAGCTTCCTTAAGTTTACTGCTTGGCAGATGTTAACAATTTCATGTGAAGAGATCGTGCAACTAACTCTTCCTTCCTGTTGTGTTTGATGAACTAAGCATTAATAGTCACAATACGCAAACACATTACCCAAAAATACAGAAGTACTCAGTAGCATCACAGTACATCAACATGCTTATAGAAATACCACTTCTACAAATAAACAGATTTTTATAAATAGTTTGTTCTGGAAATAACAGCAGTGCTGTGTGACTAGTCCATGTTTAAAGTGACTGCCTGTGGTACGTTGGTTACGGCCCGTGCACAATCCCAGGTTCTTCTTTGAGGAAATCTGTTCTTAGCAGGTATATACAAACAGCCAAGAAAGTTCTGTCTTGCATATTTGATGGCAAAGAAATGCCAAGGAAAATACCAGACCCAAGTTTCTGAACTTTCTCACTGCCCAACTATGGGTTGTTTTTGTTTGGTTCATCTTAGGCTACAATATTATGTTAGGTAAAAAAGTGTCTAACTGCAGAAATTAAAAGAAAATGTCCAAAACATTTACCAAATAACATAATGTCACCCTTGCGAAACTCTTTGCAGTCATGTAAATGTGAGAGGCATAACCCATTTTGCTTGTTTTAACTTCCACCAGCTTCAGATGTGGCTCTGACTGTTAGCCACTTCCCCATTTGTTTTACACGACATCTGACACACAGTTATGTAATCCACATGATGGTTTTAGGGGTTTTTTTTCTGCTGTTCTTGGGTGCTTTTAGCAAGCAGGATTTCAGTTAACTCCTAGCTTCTACCCCTAGCACAGGCACAACAGCAGGAAGGTGAAGAATTCCCTAGGCTTCTAAGGAGTGAGGGAGGATCCTTAGTAGTTAGCCTAAGGAACTATTAAAGAAGTTCTTTATTAACCTTTATTAAGTTCTTTCTTAACCCTGATATCACTGAACCAAAATTGTAGGATGGGTTTGTTTTGGTTTTTTTGTTAGTGTATGTGCTCAGATCCACCAATAGCAACGTACTTCACAGACTTCAAATTTTAAACAACTCTACTTTGCAGTCCACAGTACTCAGTCTTGCCCACCTTTACTCAGTGATTCCCACTAGAAGGACACATTAATATTATTTTCCTTTTCAAATCCTTGGGTGAAAAAAACTAGGTAAGTGAAATGAGTAACAGTTTAGTCACAGCATATGTGAGGCAGGGCTCAGCTGCAGAATTTTGTCTCCAGAACCACATACTGACATTGGCTCAGTCCTTGGCAGCTTTTTCAGTCCCTTGGGAACAGGACATGCATGTTTCACATCTTCTACTCATTAAAGGATTTAATTTACCTTTTCTATGTATCCTAAAAGAAACATATCTAGTACACATGTAGTACCAGTTCAGTGTCATCTGAAATTGTCTATTCATCATATATGCCCTACTTCTAGTATATACTTGGGTATCACCACCCACCTTAGTGACCACTGCTACCTTAAGGAACTTTTCTAAAGCATCATCCTTCCATGTCACACATACTTGTGAATCAAAGCATGTGTCAGTGGGCCTGAATAATTTTGATGAGGGGATTTGCATGCTGTTTGTGATGGCATGTCTGGTGAGGTTCTAGGTGATGTGAAGGTGGTATTGCAGTATCACCTGACCAGTACCTTCAGGATGCTCAAACAGTAGCTGAATTAGTTTTAACTAATCCATTTGTAATCTGTATGAGGGGTGGCTCACCATCCCTGGAAATGTTCAAGAAATGACTGAATGTGGGACTTAGTTACAAGGCTTAGTTGAAAAGGTGGTGGTGTTAGGTCAAGGGTTGGACTCAATGATTTTTGAGGTATTTTTCAACCTTAATCATTCTGTGATTCAATGGTTTTTGAACTGTAACCTGGACTATTTTATCAGGTTTCTGTCTGTAACACCTTTCTTTCCTGAATCTATTAAGTATGTTATCCTTTTCCAGGAGAAAGCAGGAGACAAATGGGGAGGTCGTTTGGGTTCTATTTAACAAGACCCCAATGCCTTCTCTTGAGTGTCTTAATACTGTCTTTATTACACTTTACTATTCCCTTCCTCACACTGAGCCACTGAATGGTTGTTCATAGCTCATGGCTAGGTTTTGGTGGACTGGAGCCAACTGTACCTCACTGGCATTTTTGCCCAAGAGGAGAGTTACTGTGCAAGGTTATATAAACCATTGCAGTCTGTTACAACCCCATTGCTTTTTTAGCAAGTTATTATGAGCATTTCCACTCTGACGACTGCTGCATACTGGGAAAAATGCAAAGATGGTTTGCAAGTGTGTCCAGCATGAATCCAGCCTCTTTTAGAAATTTGCTTTGTTGTTCTGACCTGCTGCAAAAAGCTTCCCAGGTGAGTCTTAGACCAAAAGGTAATCATTAACTCTATCAAAGGTAGTAGGTGTGCCAAGAGCTGTTTGTGTTCAGCTACAGTATAAACTGGAGAAAGTACAGCACTGGAAGTCTTCCCAGCACTGGAACATGTCCAGGAACAACTGTTCCCAGCATTAGTTTGGCCAGGATTTACAAGTAATGTCCTGAACAACTCCTGGATATAGTCCAGAGGTTAGCTCAGGCCAGGGCTAATTTCTAAAGGTAGTTTGCATGTGTCCACCTTATTTAGGGCTTTAAGAAAGCCTGTCTGGGCTCTTACATGTAAATTGGCCTCTGTGCAACAAAATAGTCCTAGGAATATTTAGTCTAATAACAAAACATCTAGTATCATTATAAAATTAGCCTAATAATCAAATAGCAATGTTCAAATATCTAGTGTCAAAATCTGAGTGAATTTCATTTTTCTAGTTGCCCATGTGTACTTGAAGAGCTCCAAAGAAACTTCTAGTATAAATCAGGCATCAGAATTTTTAAAATTGTATTCATCGCAATAATTTAATCTTTTTAATATGAGACAGAAAAATAATTATTTTTCCTGAAGATTAAAATGTAACTAAAACTTCTTGAATTAAATATTTCAATCATATTTACAAAAGAGAAGATATCCAATAAGGACAACTTAGCCAAACAGCAAAAACTAGCCAAAACAGAAAGCAAATAGAATGGCATTTAAAAAGATTGCATGTGAGGTATCAGTCTCTCTTGGCTGCATTGCTGTTTTCTACAAGAAAAAGAAGAAAGTGAAGAAAGCCTATATATTATTCCAGACTTTTCACAGGAATATACAGTTGCCCAAGAAATGCACTTTCGGACTCCTCCATTTTTCTTGGTTATCTCACAGTGTCAGAAACTAATATTATCTCTTCATTTTCAGGCATTATTGACTGAATTTTGTCATCCATCAGCTGAAAGGAAAATAAAAACTTACATCAGTTTTATGCATAATGTTAGGTCAGCCTCTACTTATGCACAATTTTTTAAGAGTATTTCACTTGGTTTTGCTGCATATGACCACCACAGTCGGTCCTGTTTCCTTGAAAAACCCTATTTTGTTCTGTTTTCTGTGTCACCTTCTTTTCTTTCCTGCATATGTAAATCGCTAGTGGGTAAGCAGGTGAGGTGTGCACCTGGAGGGATTAAAGAGGACAGCTTGGAGTGGGGAATCTGGGGAGACAGAGAGCTCAGACACTAGGATCAGGTGTGAGGAACTTTATGGTGGTTGTAGATGAAGGGAGCGAGGAAGTATGCTAATCTCACTGTCAAATTCAGCCCTGCTCAGCTGGAGAGTAGCAGCAGGACTGTGATCTCTAGGGCCCTGTTTTAGAGACTGCTGCTGGTGTTGGCAAGGTGCTGGTAAAGACAGCTGCGCTGGTTTTGTTTCTGGCTGCCTCCCTGTGCTCTGTTGTGTCATTGCCATGTCCTTGTGTTGGGAAAGTGAACAGCTCCTACCAATGGGAGCATCAGCCTCTGCACCCGTGAGACTGGAATGGGAGAAACCGCGTGGTTCTGGAAGAGCACTGCATTTGACTTCCCTTAAAAAACTCACCTGCTGATTTCCTTTCATTTTTCTCCAGAATACGACAAAGAGAAGAGTGATCCTCTGTAATAAGATCCTTATCATTTAAAAATTCAGCCAGTAGAGATTTGTATGTATTTCACACATTTAATATAAAAATAGAAAGAGAACATACCTCTGGATTTGTATCAGCCAGTGTAAAGAACACAGATTTTGGCCCTGGGATCTGTGGAAATACTGCCTTCCAACAGCCAGTCCTGGTAATCAAAATGTATTGAATACAAAATTAAAATCCAATAACCGTAATGTGACAACACCATTGCACCCTTGAACCAGCTCTTATATTCAACAGTCTTAGAAGTGAACTGAAAAATCTGCATAATATCAACACAGAATGAACATATATCAGGAAAACATTAAAAATTTGGATGGTAATACATTCATTTTTGATTGAAGATTTACTGATAGTAAATTTCCTTCCTTGACAGAAAAAGAAATTTGTCCTGCTATGTCACTACAAACAGTGAAAAGTGGGGGTAAAAATTTTAACAAGTAGAGAGAGCCATATCTTCTCTGAATTACTGTATATTTCTATGCAAAGTGCATCATATAAAAGAATATACATTTTCTTTCCGTTTCTGTTTCACTTATGTAGTTTATTTTAACCTACAGAAACACCTCTACCTCTCCACCTTATTTGTTTAAAAACTTCAGGTGTTACACACACACACAGAAAATAAAAAAAATGCATAAATAAAGTTTACCTTTTACAGAGAAAAAAGGTGATGATTACCATTAAGGGTGTCACAACTGCTAGCCCAAGTAAAATCCATACTGAAGAAGATATAATTTCCTCCTTTCCTGAAAGAGAAACATTCATAAATTAGTAGAAGTAGTAGTAGTAGTAGTAGTAGTAGTAGTAGTAGTAGTAGTAGTAGTAGTAGTAGTAGTAGTAGTAGTAGTAGTAG
>VZUI01077166.1:0-22259 GCA_013401135.1 Cettia cetti
GGGATGGGATGGGATGGGATGGGATGGGATGGGATGGGATGGGATGGGATGGGGCGGGACGGGATGGGACAAGATGGGACACAGGCTTTAACTTGTGCACATTTTACTTGAGGTGCCTACAGGACAAAGAAATTGTTTAATCAACATCTCAAGTCCACTGATAATGCTGCCTTCATTGCCCAATCAACAGAGCATGGAGTCCCAGCACTGGAAAGGGTCTGGTGGGCACAGATATGAAAGCACTGCAAGGAAGTGAGCTGAATTCAGGATGCTGCTGCTAGCTCTGCCATCATCAGGCAGGTGGGGAATGATGACACAGGGTGGAAGTTTGGGTTTAGATGAGATGGGAAATGAGCCAAGGGGGGCAGATGGATGGGATCAGGGAGAGAAGCAGATGCCCCTGCGGAAGGGCAGTGGTGAGATCTCACCTCAACAGGGATATCTTTGGGCACAGACGGTGTAGGAAGGACAGGCTTTAAGAAAAGGCAACCACAGCTGATGATATTTAAATTTTATTCTCAATTGGGAGGCAGGTTTTTCTTGCCTTGTTGGGGTTTAGGCTGCAGCCAAACCATCCAGTCATGGGGCTGGCGGAGACACAACCTCACAGGGAGGGGAAAAATTCAGCAGGATCTTTCCTTTTGTGGTGCGTTTGCGTGTGAAGACATTTCTGCCCACCCTGTGAGAAGTTGAGAGTTCCTGTGGGATGACCCACAGACACTGCCCGCTCAAATCTGCCAGTTCTCGCAGCAGTGATGGGGTGTCCCTAAATGTCCCCTAAGTTTCCTCAAGAGAGGACTCCTCTGTGGGATTATTCCCCCCCATACCCCCCCACTTACCTCGTGGCTTTCCAGTCATCCTCAAGGGACCCAACAGCTTCACGCAGTAGCCACATGGTGCTCAGAATCTCCTTTCCACTTGCATCCACAAAGCATTGCCCTACGAAGGCGGTGGTGGCATCTGGGCAGACACATTTGTTGGGAGATCCATGGGGAAACTGGCTGCTTCCCCAGCCTCACTGCTCTCCCAGACCCAGCTGTGTTCCTTCTCCAATGGTCACACAACACCTAAACCAATGCTGGGGGGACCTGCCCATCCCTGTGGCTCCCTCGGACAAGGCAGGATTTGTAGCACCACATCCCACTTGTGCTCACAGGGTCTGGGCCCACCATGGTTGCCCCAAAGATGTTGGGTGAGGAAGGGTTCCCCTGACCAAGCCAGCATCGTCCCTTAGCCCCATGCTATGCAGGTGCTGCAGCTTAGCTGCACCAAAGCATCACCCTGCTGAATTCCTGGCAAAAGAGAATTCCTGCTGGCTGTGTGTGCAGCTTCCGTTGATACTGCTGTGCCATCCCCAGGTGTCCCAGGACTTACTGGAGAACTTGTCCCAGCGCACAGTGAAGGCAAAAGTGGGCCAGTCCTCTTCTCCAAGCTGCTGCTGGGCACCCCTCAGGGGGGAGACTTGGGCACAGTCCCCGGAGAGAGTGACTTGTGTAAGGTATTGTCCCTGGAAGTCACCGTTGTCCCTCAACACAGAAATCTCCATCAGTGAGTCCTGGTCATTCCTCCACAGTCCGTTGAGCTGGCACTGAAGGAATACAGCCACATACTCTCTCCCTGCATGCAGAGGGACCCCATCCCTGCTGCTGCTCCACACCAGGGGAGCCACAAACCCTGCTGTAAGTGCAGCTGCAGGGCATTGGGTATCCCTAATACCAGTTTGGGGAAATGCTGCCCCAGGATGCTGCTGAGAGGATGGGGGAGCAAGGCCAGAACGTTGCAGTCCTGCAGCATGCACAGGACACCCAGACACAGATACAGACGTTGGAGGGGATGCCACGTGCATGGTGGTTCCAGGCACAAACCCCAAGGGATGGAATGCCCTGTACATGGTTCCCTTACGGGAACAAATCTTTTTGAGGTGGTACCAGGTGGCTGAGTGTGATTCAGGGGTACTTTGCCCTCTGTCAGGACTTGGATCTTGCAAAGCTCTCCTGTTTGTTTAAGCCTAAAATGGCATTTAAAGGAGAACAACTCCTGGCTGCCCACACTGCATCCCAGTGCCATGTCTGCCATGCTCCCATTGTCACCCATCCCCGTACCTTCCTGCCTGCAGGAGGAATACTCTCTGCCAGGGCCACGGCGAGGACCAGGATGAAAGCGCCGCCCCTCATAGCTGCGGGGCTGTGAAATCCGCGGTCCAGCTCCCTCTTTGCTCTGCATCCCCAAGTCCTTTATAGGGCTGTAACCGGAGCCACGACGGGTGGCAATTGCGGCGTGAGTGTCCTGGTGTCAGCGTGCCCAGGCCAGGTGAGGTGAGGAGGTCTGCCTGACCTGGGCAGCGCTGGAGGAACGCGGGGATGAGGACAGGACGGCTGTGCAGGAAGGTGGGTCCCCAGGGATGATTTACACATCCACTCCCTAAGAGGCTCTGCCAAACCCTTGCTCGGTGCCGGAGCCCTGAGG
This sequence comes from Cettia cetti, assembly GCA_013401135.1. Taxonomy (NCBI): domain Eukaryota; kingdom Metazoa; phylum Chordata; class Aves; order Passeriformes; family Sylviidae; genus Cettia; species Cettia cetti. Next base: position 2,467 of record VZUI01077166.1, read on the forward strand.
GTGGGCACGGCTTGACGCTGTCCCGCTTCCACTGACCCTGTGCTGCCACCTAAACACAGGCGAGCCCGGTCCGGCCAGCTATGCTCTGCTGCACTCATTGGTGACGCGTCTGCCCGCAGCGGCTCAGCCCTGTCACTGTCCCCTCCTGCACCGTAAGTGTCTGCTGCTCTTTCTGGTTTTCGTCCTGGCTGTGCTGGGCTTTTCTTGGGTTTGGGACCTGAGACTGTCACTGCAGCAGGAACTCTTGAATCAGTCATTCTTCCAAGCGCAGAAGGGCTTTCCTGGAAGATATGTAGATGTTAAAATCTGCTTGTTCCTGTGGGAGGGTGCACGGTGTTCTGTGCACGGTGCCTCCCTAGACGCTGGGAGTCAATGCCATGTGCATGATGCTTTGAGGCTGGGCAGGACCCTGTTTGACCCTTCCCCAGGAGCTTCTGATGGTGCAAGGCTCTAATATGAGTTCTCAGACTGCCTGGTGTTTGCACAGGAACACAGCACAGACATCCTCTAAGATACCACTCTAACCAGGTGACCCTGTCACTCCCAGTGCTGCAGGGGAAAATAGAAGTGGCATCTGGCTGCGTCACATCATGAGATGCCTCTCTGGCCCATGCCCAAGCACAAGGGATGAGATCTGCTTTGACAATACTTCTCATCTTTCCTGGGCCTGAACAAAAGGAAACCAAATCTCCTTTTCCTCAGGGAGCAGGATCCTATGTTCAAATTGCACTTTGCTTTTAATTAAAAAATTGTAGAGCTGTGTTCCGTTCCCATCCTGGGAACTCGGTGCAAAAGCTCTTGGGATCTTGACACTGCTCTCCCTTGCTTTATGGCCAGCTGGGTCCCAGCACTCAGGGCTTGGCACTCCCCCGTGGGGTCCATGCAACACCCAGAGGGTGTTGCAGCCTGAGTACGGAGCAAGGATAGACAAGTGCCCAGCAGCACACCCACTAGCTTTCCAGTCATCCTCGAGCCTCATCTTGCATGATCCATGTGGTCCTCAGGATTTCCTTTGCATCCTCATCGATGAAGCTTTGGCCCATGGAGGTGGTGATGGAGTCTGCAGCCTATGGAGGGATGTGATGAGACAGTGCTGGGATAGGGCTGTCCCTCTTAGGCACCCAGTTTGTCAATGGAAAAGGCTGCTTGTGGATGACGTTTCCCTCCCCAGCCTCCTGTCCTGCTGGGACTTTGAACAGGTATGGGATATGTAAGGCATGGTGGCATGAGCCCAGCTAAGCTGGACATCAGAGGGAGGGCTGGGATACTCTACGAACATCTCAGTGGAGACTAGAGAAGCTCTGAGAATACAAGAGGGAGGCTGGGAAAGGAGAAGCACCTGAAAAACTCTAGTTGACAGCTGAAGGTGGGCTGGCTCTTCTGGTTCATCAAGTGTGTCACTTGCAGCGTTGACGCCCAGACCTTGTTCATGGTGTGGGGTAGCAGCCAGTGAAGTTGCCTTTTCTGTTCATAGCCAAGAAGTTTACATTGGAGCCAAGGTCAGTGATCCACTGCCTGGTCAGGGTGCAGTGCAGTGGAGAGGACTCAGCACTGGTGCCACAGCACAGCCTTGGAGGGGGCAGGATGGCAGGAGTGGGTAACCCCCTGAGCCATGTAGGACAAGCTGGACAAGCTGCAGGTCCCTCATCCACACAAGGGGTTATACTGACAAATTTGATAAGTTCAGCTGTAGGGTGGGGAGGCAAAACACATCTGGGAGTGTGCCCTGCTTCCAAGTCAGCCCCAGGAAGGACTGAGAACATAACTGAGGAGCTCCTCCATTCTCTCAGGATGGCAGTCTGTGGTTGGAAGGCTACAGCTGGAACAAGGCCATAAAGAGAGGCAGAAGAGCAGAGCACAATGTGTGGTCCTGACCAGAGGACCATGCAGAAGTGATGGAGGGGATGGGAGCTGTGTATCTTCACTCATCAGGGAAGTTTTGGCTTGCAAATCAAATTTACTCTTTTGTCATCTCTGCAGAGTGGAGGGGTATCAGGTTTTGGTACACCCAAACCCACCAACCATGCAGTCCCTTGAGTGACCTGGGTATTCCCTGCCTCCATCTGCTTAGGTGGATCAACAGCTGCACTGAGAGAGATGTTAGGCACCGAGATGTTCAGTGTTGATACATTTGTAAACAGTCAGTCCTTGCAGAAATATTTGTGTAGGACAGTTTTCCACATGTGGTTAAAACATGTAAGTGCTGGAGGACACCAGCAGTTGAATCTCCTTCTCCATTCTAACAGTAACTATCAAATTGAAGGGATTTGATCCTTATGCAGGCATCACTCCATGCCAAGATCCTAATAAATTTGTTTTTCAGGTTTGGGGTTTTTTGGGGTTTTTTTTGTTTTTTTTTGGTTTTTTTTTTTTTTTGTGGTTTTTTTTTTGGTGGTTTTTTTGTTGTTGTTGTTGTTTTGTTTTGTTTTGTTTAGTTTTGTTTTTAATTGATACAGTGTGTGTGCAATCAGCTGTGCCACACAGACATGTCCATGTGATTTCAGGTGCCCCCTGCCTCCACCAGCTCCCCCTGTCCCTGGAGGCATTCACAGTGTGTGAATAACCCAGATCAAGGCTTGTCATGCAGCAGAAACAATGGGTTTTCCTGCAGAGGGGCTGAAGGGGAAGCCCTGCTCATGTTTGCCTTGCTGATGAGGCTGTGCTAGAAGGAAACAAATGGTGCTGGGTTTGCAGAACAGCACTGTGAGCAGGTTTGCAGCTGAATAAAACCTAGAGCTGAGTGAGGGATGCTGAGTGTCCACAGAGAAACATCCCCATCCTTAACCATCCCCAGATGCCTGAAGGCACCCCTGGCACACCATGTCCTTTCATCTGTCACCCAAAATTCAGGGTGTGCCAGGGATGCATTGCAGCCCAGCTGGGTGCCCTCATGTAGGGACTGGCTTTGGAAATAGCTCTGGCAGGTCATGCCTGCCACGTCTCCCACCAGCACTGTGGCTACCTGCTGGGGTTTGCAAGGTGCTCCAGCTGTGGTCAGCACTGCTGCCATGCTGAATCACTCTGGGAATGCTGCACAGCCTCAGGAGAGTCCTGCCCTGCAGAAATGTTGGCATGAAGGCAATAACGAGGTCAGGAGGATACATGCAGTGTGGCTGAAGGCTTAGCAGGGAGCCTCACTGCTGAGCTGGTCAAGTCTCAGGTGAGGGCAGAGTACTGTGGTCCCTCTGCCTCTCCCTTTCCCAGTTCTCAGCCTCCTCTAAAAGCACATAAAAGGCTGCGCAGATACATAAATGCATAGCAGTGGGCTGGTGTGAAGGCATTCTGGCCAGAAATGCTGTAAGGGAACTGAAAAAGATGGAGAAATGCCAGTGAGGCACTGAGAAAGGAACAGCAGCACTGCTCTAGAAGTGGAAGATGAACCTCAGGGAGAAAGATGTGACAGACAAACCACATGCAAGTTTGCAACAAGGCAGGCAAAAACACAGAGCGGGCAAACTTACTAAAGCCAGAGGTGCTGTTAGCAAAGCTCTCCCACCCACAGCATTTGTGGCAGAAAAGCTGGGAGCAGTGGGGGTGGCAGCCCCAGCAGCTCAGTCCTACTTTTAAGTTCATCAAATCTCAGGCAGTATGCCAGCTCAGAGCATGCAGCACTGTCCTGGGTTATTTTGAGAATCAAAGACACAAGGACTAAGTTTCAGATTCAGACCCAGAGCTGGTTTCCAGGAAATCATTTGATTTGGCTTAGAGAGACATCTGAGGCAGCACAGGCACTGCCTGTTTTCGTCAGTCACACACTGGGTAGAGATTGCTGGTCACTAGCTTTCCAGTAAATCACATGTTTCCTAGGAAGAGTTTTGGGCAGGGTGTATACTGCAGCTACTGGCCACGTGTGGCTGGTACAGAGCAACCCTTGGCATTTTACAGGAGTGTGGAACCAGCCAAGGTCCATCACCTGCCTGCTTAAGGGCTATGTCAGAGCCAGGGGGCTCTGGGTATCCAGCCACGTTTTCAGGATGCAGGAGAGATTCCTAGGTTACCCTCCCATCACATTCACCAGGTTTTCAGTAGGAAAAGTGAGTGCTGGTCACAGTTAGTGTCAGAGGGTCACTTTGGGGATGCACCATCCTGTTTGGGCTGGAAAAGAGGCTTTCTTAGGGCCAGTCTCTTCTGAGAATGAGAGTTTTATCCCACACCCACCCTCTACCGTGTTTTAGCACAGCTTTTCCGGGACACATCCACAGACTGCACAAGGTCATGTTTAAATATCTTTAATTTTATTTGGTGTTTTTTGAGACATCTTCCTCCAGAGCTGCAAACATCAGGGCGTGCTGGTACACACTAATCCTGCTCAGGGGACTCCTGTCTCCCGAGTAGGGCCAGAAAAAGATGCTTCTCCCTCCTCACAGCCTGTTCGGGTGAAGGTGTTGCGGCCGGTCCTGTGGGGAAGCAGTAGCTCATTGGTGCCCAGCCAGCAGCAGGGTAAAGATCCCAAATGGACTGGGGGTGCCTTGGCTCACCTGGTGGCTTTCCAGTCGTCTGGCTCTGAGCCAACTTTCTCCCGCAGCAACCAGGAGGTGTGCAGGGCTTCCTTCCCATCATCCCCTTTGAAGCACTGGCCCACAAAGACAGCTGTGGAGTCTAAAGTGGTGGTGGCAGTTAGCACCCCAACAGAACCCCAGCAGATTTGGGAGCTTCACAGGCATCAGTGGGTTTAATGCTCATGGAGCCTGAGTGGATTCCAATATTTTTCAGGGAAATTCTGTGTGGCAGAGGTATTGTCAAAGCAACCCTTTGTGCTGCCTCACCCACACCTTGTTTTGGGAGGTGTACTGCTGTCTGCAGACACCATCCAGAGTGGGGAGAAATCAGGGAAGGAGAGAAAGGAGACAGCAGAGAGAACAGAGGGACCAGGATGGGCACTGGGACCTGCTTGAGCTCCCTTCTCCATCCCACCACCCCATCCAACAATAGCCATCATGCAACTACAGACCTGAAAACTTCTTCCAGTTGACAGTGAAGCCAAACGTGCATTGTCCATCATCATCCAGGTGCTGGGAGCCAATCAGTGGGGACGGCTGGATGGGTTTCTTGGCACTTGACACGGCGGTGTGGTACTCACCAAAGAAGGTTCCATCATTGTTGACCTGGAACACTTGCATCTTGGAGCCCAGATCATTCTCCCACCAGCCGGTCAGGTTGCACGGCTGCGGATAAGCAGAGATGTCCCTGGGGGCTGCCTGTACACAGCCTTTACAGGCTGAGCCCCCTGCCCATAGCCCCTGATGCCCACAGGGTGCTGGCACTCACCTTGATATCCTTTGCACCTTTCCCCAGGCAGCTCACACACCACCTGCTTTTGGTTGCCTTTCCCTCTTTCTCGCTGGCCTTTTTCTCCCCAGTGTCCTCACCTCTCTGGCAGAGGAGCTTGAAAAAGAGCAAAAACATAGGTCAGGCTGTGGGTGGTGGCACTGCAGAGTGTTTCTGGAGTCCAGAGAGTGCTCAAGCATTCATTTTTAAAAGACATGATTCATATGGTTGCTGCTACCTCAGCCACATCAAGAGGGCCAAAAGCTGGTGTAAGCCAAGCAAAGGGGAGAGTTGAAGAGGAAAAGAGAAAGGTGGGAGCCCTGGACAGTCAGGAACATGAGTGGGACCCCTGCTGTAGCCCTGGCCGGTGAGCTGTGTGAATTCAGGGCACATCTGCCCATGTTTGTGGGTACCTGTGCTGTGTTCAGCACACATGTAGAACGACAGGGAAGCTCACTGGGACTCAGGTCCACAGTGGGCTCCATCTCAGCCAGAGCCCTGTACATCCCAACTGCAGTTCTAAGTGCTGCCTGTTCTCTCCCAGACTGCACTGTCTGAGACAGGAGAAAGTCACGCACTGGGGCAGGGTCCCCAGGTTTCTCCTGCCCCAATTTCCCTCCAAGTCCCTGGGAGGGAAGTGGGGGATTTCCAGATGCATGGCCCCTGCACCAGAGAAAGAACCTCCATGCACATCCCTCCCGGGCACACGGACAACCCTGGAGCATCCCTCACCTCCCCCGCCAGGGGGTCCCGCCTGGGTATCCGCTGGAGCAGGGGAGCCTCCTGTTGCCGAATGTTCCCCTAGCAGATGAGTCTTCCATGCGTGTCCCAGCCTTAACAAGTGCTACAGCTCCCATATCTTGTCCCCCCGCTCCGGCGAGCCTGCCACTCGTGTCCCTCCCCGAACACCGGGATGCCCCGGCGTGCTCCCATGCAGACTTCCCCGGAGCCGAGTCTCCCAGCAGGAGCTCCCACCTGGAAGCCTGCGGCGGCCGCTGCCACGGACACCCCTGCAGGCAGGGCGAGAACGGAGAGGGCTCGGCGGCTCATCGGGATGCAGCGCGGGGTGCAGCGGCGGCAGGGAATCACGCCGCGCCAGTGACTCACAGACTTTTATTCTTCGGCTCCGCCACCGTTTCCCGGAAGACCTCGGGCGGTATCTGAGGGAAGGACTGGTATTGGGACAAGAAAGTGAAAGGAGAGAGGGACGAGAACAGGGACAGGAGTAAGAACAGATACGGGGACAGGGCTGGGGATGAAGACAGGACAAGGCTTACTGTGTGGTGGGATGGGAACAGGAATTGGGGTGGGGACGGGGGCAAGGATGAGGGGTGGAGGATGTGCATATGGATGGGGATGGGAACAGGGATGGAGATGGAAGAAGGATAGGAGCGATGGGGACAGGGCAGGGATGGGGGCAGAGATGAGGGATTGGAGGGATGGGCAGGGATGGACACAGGTGGGGTGGGCAGGGGGACTGTAAGAGGGATGGACACAGAGATTGAGATGGGCAAAACAGGGATGCAGGAGGGATTGCTTGGGGCTGCCCACTCACATCACCGAGCCAGGGGGTCTTTAGCCCCATGTCTATTGGTTGAGGGCTAGGTCTAGGTTTCCATCCTGCCCTGCAGGAGCTCCTGTGTCCCAAAGCACCCTCTGGTCACTGCAGGGGATAGAAGGACAGAGTCATGAGAGCTGGGCAAGGTGTGTGTGCAGGGACAGCAGGTGATCTACAGTGGGTCCGGGGAATTGGAACATGAAGGAAGCAAACCTGCCCCAACAGCAATAGGAGAACCTCTAAATAAAGCACTGCAGGCTGGAGGTGAGCAGATTGCAGGTTGCACGTACCAGGCAAGAGGAAAAGGCAAATGAAAGATAAATAAAAGGGCGGGATCACATCAAGGTCAGGGACAGGATGTGGAATAGTTAGGACAGATGACTAGCACAGAATGTGATACAGAGGGGGTAGTGCCCCCAGTGCTGATTTCTTGTAAACTCTAGTTTTACTTTCAGTTTCCTTGTTAAGCAAACACAGTGTTTACATCATTCTCTGTCCTACTGACTGCCTTCTTAGGAGAAACCAGAAGCCAGGGAATTTGCAGCTGTGGGGGTAATGAAACGACAGGAATTAAGTCTTATGTCCTGGGCCAACATGGTTTTCAGTGGGCTTGTGCCCCTCTGCGCAGGGCTCCCAGCCTCATCTTCCACTTCCACTGGGATCCCAAGGCTTTAGCCTGACAGACCACTCAGAGAAGTCTTTGGGTGCTTGTGCTGCTGGTGGCAGTCACAGTGGGCATTTTGGGAGAGGAAGCAGGAGAATGAGCCCAACACAACAGGGGCGGTGCCATGGACCAGTGGGGATGAACTGAGGGCTCTGTGCAGAATGCAGGCATGAGAATGAGTGTGCAAGGGTGAGGATGAACTGAGGGCTCTGTGCAGAATGCAGGCATGAGAATGAGTGTGCAAGGGTGAGGATGAACTGAGGGCTCTGTGCAGAATGCAGGCATGAGAATGAGTGTGCAAGGGTGAGGATGAACTGAGGGCTCTGTGCAGAATGCAGGCATGAGAATGAGTGTGCAAGGGTGAGGATGAACTGAGGGCTCTGTGCGGAATGCAGGCATGAGAATGAGTGTGCAAGGGTGAGGATGAGGATGCAGGGTGACTTTTTACCAAAAGCTGGCCCACTAGGCACATCACCCTGTTGTGCTCAGTCAGTACACGCACACCCTGGAGAGTCTTAGGTCTGTGCACTTTGGGTGCAGCCCCAGAGCCCAGCAGGGTACAAGGGAAAAGAGCAAAGGCTGAGTAAGGCTGGAGAACAACAGGCACCCTGCCAGAGGAAGAGGATGTCAGACACGCCCTGATACTTTCTTGGGGCACCGTGTGCTTTCTGCCCCATCCAGCAGACTCTTGCCCCAGCAGCCCTGCAGCCCCCAGTCAGCATTGCCCTTAACACCCTTTGCACCTCTTGATGCCCACACAGCTTCTTCCCTGTGGTGCTCAGGAACAGGAGTTAGGAGCTGTGCGTAATGGATTAGGTAACTAATGATACAGTTAGACACATAGCCAGAGTGTTATAAGCCCCGTGTAACTGTATCAATCTCTGGCTTAAGATAATTTCAGCGAGACTGCTCTTCAGAGGGGTTTTGTAAAGTAAAAGGTTTAAGAAATGAAAAATAACAAATGGTACAGAAACAAAAGAAAAGCCGAGCACAGGTGTACAAGAGACCACTGATACCCTGCTAAAAACACCCCAAAAAGCCCATGAGTTCCTTTCTGCTCCCTCTTTAGCACTGGATGGTTCAGGTGAGCCGTTTGGCCCCTGGCCCAATAAAATCAGCTATGGGCTTTGAGCTACACTTTTCAAGCCCAATCAATGCCTTGTGCTGGCACTGAGCCAATTACTGTCAGGATACCAAAGAAGTTTCTGGGTCTCTTACCTTCTAAGAAATACAAGGGGTGAGTCTCCAACCTTTCCCTGTATGGAAACACCTGCTTGGGTTTGGGGTGCATTCGTACAAACTAATGAGTGGGAAACTTCATGTTCTGCTTAAATTATGGATTAGTGAGGTCTAGTGTTAGACTGGTGCAAAGGGCATTGGGCCCTTGTTTGATTTGTTTCATTTCCTAAGGTGCTGATAAAATAAAGTTTAATGTTCAGATAACATCCTGTGCATGAACACCAGAAAGGATCCACATCCTGTTCCACCCCCTGGCTGATCAGGTGACTGTCAGCCAGTGGGAAGTACGTGTGTACCTGCACACATACAACAGTACACCTTCAGTATCTGTGTTTAGCCATCTGGTCTGCCCAGTAGCTCCCCATGGAATGCCAGGTCTCTCTCCTGATGCCCCCAGCATCCAGCCTGTATTTTGGACCAACCCAACAACCCACTCTCCCCTCTCTGAGGGCTGGCATCCAGCTCTCCCTCATGTGTGCATGCAGCACTGAGACTCCCAACCAGAGCAGTACCTGGAAATGGAGTTTTAGGGGAAGATGGGGCAGAGAGGGGTGCAGAGACACCAGATGAGGCCAGGTGAGAGTGCTGGCTTGCCTGCATGCAGGTTTCACCCCTGCCCTCAGCTGTGGGGTATCTTGCTGTCAAACACTGTGGGCGCTGCCTGGAACCACCCAGCACAGGGCCCCTGTGAATCTCCCAAATGGGTGCACAGGAAAGAAAGAAGGCAGCTGCTGAGGCCTGAAGCCATGATCAGGAAGCAGAATTACCCAGCTACTGACCCCCAACCCCATCTTTCCCAGCCCCTCTAAAACACTTCCCTGTTGTCCCCCTGACAGGACCTTGCTCTCCCCGTGGTCAAGGTGGCTGCTTGTATACCAGGGGCACAAGGGACACAACTCTCTGCCATGTGGGGAAAGGTTTATTTGGCTCCATGTGTGAGGACAGCAGATTGCTAGGAGGCACTGAGAAGAAGCAGGGCAAGGTGAGGGTGCGTTTCCTTGCCAGGAGCCCAGCTTGGGACTGGGACAGTGGGGAGACTTGGGGATGCAGAAGGACAGGAGGGTGCAGGCAGCACCGGTCCCTGTTCCCATCACTTGATGCAGGTAAAGATGGAAGTGCCGACCCTGCAGGGAAGATGTGTAAGCAGGATGGAAGGGAGGGCTGTGGGGAGAGAAGGCAGGGGCAGAACTCACCTTGTGGCTTTCCAGGTGTCCTTGTGTGACAGGACCTCCTCCCGCAGGAGCCACGTGGTCTCCAATGTCTCCTTCCTGCAGTGACCCCCAAAGCACTTGCCCACAAAGGCAGTAGTAGAGTCTGAAAAGGTTCAAGAGAGGCAGAGAGGGGTGAGAGCCTGCACCTCAAGATAGGTGTCTGGCAGACAAACAGACGGACAAACACCACCTGCTACATGCCCTGGACAGAGAGATGGACTTCCCTGCCAGACTGGCCAGGTGGGCCGCTTCCACATCACCCTGACAGAGATTTGGGCATCTACCCTGCCATGCCCCTTGGACAGACAGTGGACACCCCATCACCTCTTCCAGACAATCCTGAAACCCACCCCAGAGAGAGACCTCTCCCACCACCCCTTTCATGGCAGGAATGTGTGTGTGTGTCCCATCTGTGCCCACACCAGGGTTCCTCTGGGTGCTGCAGGGTCACCAGACCGGGGTCCCCATTCCCAGCATGGGCAGGGGATCACTGTCACTACTGTACCTGAGAACTGCCACTGCATGGTGAAGCCGAACATGGGATGTCTCTCAGCACTGGAACGCTGCTGGACCCCTTGCCAGGGTGACACCATGATCTGCTTGTTGGTGGCTGCCATTGCAGTGTGGTAGGAGCCTGAGAAGGTCCCAGCTGTGTTCATGGCCAAGATGGTCATATTGGAGCCCAGCTCATTTCTCCACAGGCCCTTCAGGTGACACTGGGGACTGGGGGTCATGTGGGTGGCTTGGCCTGTTCTGAGCCACAGTTCCCCCTCCCCACACCTCCCCAGCCTCCCTAAGCAGTAAGATGTGTGTCCCATAGCATGACCCCTCTGTGTGGCAACTGAGACCAGCACATGGGCACCAGCTGGGACAGTACCTCTTCCTCCCTGGGCAGGGCATGGCAGAGCTGGGAGTATTGGGTACCTCCCTATTGCAGCAGTAGGTGACCCACAGTACTCCCAGGGACAGCACAGCCAGAGCTGGCAGCCTCCTCAGTCATGGACACTGCACCATGGCCTGGCATGGCAGAGCAGGACATGAGAAGAGCAGACAAACACTGTGTGCTGAGGTGTCACAGGACAGCACAGCATGGCATGGTAAAAACATGCAACCCTGTCACACCTGTGCACTGTGGCCCAGGGGTGGCACAGCTTGGCACAGGACAGTATGGCACAGCAGACTGTGGCACAGCACAGCACGGAGCAGCAGAGCACGACAGGGCACAGCATAGCAGCAGAAAGCACAGCAGGAGCAGGCAGCTCCTTGGCCATTCCCAGCACACCACAGGGATGGCACAGCCAGGGCGTGCAGCCCCTCAGGCCCCACCCTGCACCCGGGACAGCACGGCTCGGCACGGCCGGACTCTGCCCAGAGCTGCCCTCACCTCCCTGGGTGCGGCATCACGGGGCACGAGCAGCGCCAGGGCCAGCAGCAACAGCAGCCCAGGGTGCCCGTGGTGGTGGTGGCCGTGCGTGGTGCCCAGGCTCTGCCTGCACTTCTGCCAGCGCCCTCCCAACCCCTTTTATATCAGAGGGGGCTGTGGCTGGGCAGCGGCTGCCGGTGCCGGACCTCCTGCCAAAGGATACCTGGTGGGATATGGGCAACCAGCCACTGCTCCAGGCTGAATGGGCTCCCCTGGGCCAGCTGGAGGTCCCAAGGACCATGGTGGGTGGGGGGCTGCAAAGGAGGACTCTGTGCCATAAAGGGTCACAGCAGGGGACATGCATCAGGCCTCGGGTATGGTGACAGAAGGCACAGTAAGACACCATGGGGGGCATTGGGAATGTGTGTGCTGAGCCGTGACAGAGTTGTCCAGAAAAATTGGATTTGTTACCTGGTGCATAACAAGGCAGTAATCACACACTGGAGAGAGACACTGGTTATTTATTTTAGTTCCACAGACCTGGGTCCTCAGTGTCATTTCAAAGATCAAGCACACCAGCTGTCAAAACATTTTGCTATTTACACATTTTAGCAAACAAAGACATTAATGATCATTGGCTACAAGTTATTTAGTTCTCTTATTAAATAGTATTCTCTCTCCTACTGAGAGAGAGAGAATACTCTTGCATCTGATGATAATTAATCTGCAGGCTCAGCCTTTCTCTTCTCTGGAGTTGGTGGGTTTCTTGACTCAGCGGGTCATAAGTCATGATCTGCCCCTGCCAGAATTTACCTTCTAACCAGTCAGAGCTGATTCAGCATTGAGTTTTTGCCAATCCACTTGTCTTTATTAGCTTTTTCATATCTTGGGGGTTTTGCCAAATGTCCTGTAAATTCTGCACTCTTTGTGTCCATTACTAGTGGTATATTGTCCATCCCAAATTTTGTAACCTCCATCCAGGTCTGAGATCATTAAAGCCCATCAAGACCCAAACCTTAACAAGGCAATTCTACTAATATCTCTTTCAAACACCTGGACATAGCTTAGAGCTTGTTTGCTGCTGTTTCACAGACTAATCTCATCTCTTGTTGAAGGGTTGAAAGCATAAAAAGATCAATCAAAGAAAAAACCTTTTAAAGAAGTATTTTACTTAACCCACATTTTGCAACAGCATGACAGGAGAAGATTAGTATTTGCAGCAAAGCTTTATTGGGAGAAGCAGGTGGTGCTACAGGAGCAGGGGCCACACCCCCTGTCACTGCTGCTGGCCTGGGAGCCCCTGCTGCCACCCTCACTCCTGTGGTTACAGGCGGGTGAAGACGTTGTTGCCGACCCTGTGGGGAGGAGGAGGAAATGTAAAGGAGTGACTATGTCCAAATGTGCTCCCAGCTCTGTATTCCCCCACCACATTAGCACCTTGGCAGGACCTCAGGGACGGTATTTTCCCTGTGTTTTATCCATGCACAAAGCAATCAAGTGAACCTTGACATCAAGATTTTTTTTTGTGTGTGTGTGCTTTTAGAACAGATATTTAAACCTGCTTTTGCCAACACCTCTGAGATTGGCTCTGTAAGCAACCTGAATTGCTCACTTGTGACATCCCCAGCTGCTTGGGGGTGCACAGGGGACCTGTGCAGGGCAGGGACAGAAAGCTCACCTGGTGGCTTTCCAGTCATTTTTGATGTTCTCCACACGTGATCTCAGCAGCCACATGGTCTTCAAAACCTCCTTTCCATCATCATCCACGAAGCACTGGCCCGTGAAAACTGTGATGGAGTCTGCGGGGACAGGACAGGAGGTGGAGGGGAGCATGGCCAAGGTGGCAGGTCAGTGGCTGCCCCAGCACAGGGGACAGTAGAACCCTGCTGTCCCCAGCCTCTGGGGACAGTGGGGATGGGGAAAGCAGGCAGGAGGGCTCAGAGGTCGCACAGAGATGGGCAGACAGCGCAGGCTTCAGCCCCTGCTGCCTCTCCTGCACCCTGGGACTGGGAGCTGACAGCAACCAAGGAGCTCCAGGGACAAGGATGGGGGAGCCTCAGGGAGGGGAGAGGGAGAGCAGTGGGGATGGTGCAGGGAAAGGCAGGGACAATCGGCAAGGACACTGCAGGGAGTGCAGAAAATCTTCAAGAGCAAAATAGGAAGGGCGGGGGAGATCTGGGATACCATAAAGAAGCCAAGAAAGATGTACCTGAAAAGCTCCAGTTGACAGTGAAGCCAAAGGTGGGCTGGCCCTTCTGGTTAGGGCCCCTCTGCTGGGACCCCTGCAGTGGTGACACCTTGATCTCGTTGGAGGTGGCTGTCACAGCCGTGTGGTACGAGCCAGCAAATTCACCATTTGCATTCACACTCAAGATGGTCATGTTGGAGCCCAGGTCATTGACCCAATGCCCAGTCAGGGAGCACTGGAGAACAGGGAATTCAGCACTGGTGCCTGCAGCCACGGCCCCCTGCCCACCCCACCCTGTGCATCCCACCCTGACAGTACCTTTTTTGCAGGGAGGCCGTGAGCCCCCAGGGCCAGGAAGAGCGCGAGGAGGAAGGGAGCTGCTTGCACCATCTCTGCAGCAGGCAGACAGCTGGTGTAACCTGGGGATGTGCTCCTTGCAGGTCTCTGCTGATGCCCTTGCTCCCTCTCCTTTTTATTGCTGCTAGGCTGTGGATGGCAGCTCTGGCCAGGGTATTGTGCAATCTGGGTGTTTCCAAATCCGTGGTTTCCAGCCATATGAGGGGGTAATTGCAGCAAACATTCCCAGAAATGAGTGCTGAAAGTGTCCATCCTTGCTCCCCTGGCACCTTGCAGGCAGGCCCTGCCTCCTGCTGATCCGTGACTGCCGTGAAATGGCCAGAGGGGAAAACCCCTCTCTGGAGCTGTTGTCCTTTTTGTCACCCATTTGCCATATCAGCTCTGTGCCCAGGTCTTGAGGATCCTTAACCCTGGTGGGCTCAGGACTGGCTGCAGTACATGCCTCATCCTGCTCGTCCTCACCCAGGCATGCTCATGCAAACCCACCCACCACCCAGATTCTTTTGAGACTCGGCTTCCCGCACCTGATACTGACGGATCTAACAAAGGGTGCTTGTTAAGCTGTTGCTTTTACAAACTGGTTTGTGTTGGAAGGAAATTATCTAGTTAATGAAAAGTAAACATTCACTGAATATCTGGGACATTTGGATTTTAGTAGTGACAAAAGTATTTACAAAAGGATTCTTTGACAACTCTAAGAACATATTTTCATAATTCCCCTTATACTTGTTGCTGGCCAGGGAGGCTGAAGTGAATGGATTCAGCCTAGATTTTCTCAACCATTTCTAAATGGTTTTCAAGGCAGTCTCCTAAAATGCATGTTTTAGTTCCCCCAGTCATCACAGCAAAAGCTGATGGAGTCTGTTCAACAGAAAATAATACTTTTGGTAAACTGGAGACAAGGCAGTTCTTTGCAATGTCTCAAAAATGAACAACATTTATTTTTAATTTTTTCAGTCTTTGCTTTCTCCTAAATTTCACATTTGAGCCCTGGTTTCTCTCAGACAGTAAAATGCATTGCTATCCAGGCTGGAGAGCTTTGTATTTCTGCTGCTGGCATCTCCACACACCCCTCTCATCCCTGCAGGAGCCCTACAGCCCTCTTGCACCCTGTCTGGAAGAGATCCCTGTCAAGAGAGCTGGCTGCTCACTGGACATTCCTGCCCCGGTGTTTGCTGTTTCAGAAATCAACTGCGTAATGATGTGTGTTTTCCCATATAGCTACCATTTGCTCTGATTGTTTTTTGGCAACCAGGTGCTGCCCAGAGCATTGCCAATGTTAAGATAACAAACAAGGTCAGTCTGGGAAGGTTGCAGGGGGGCAGGAGGAGCAGACATCATCCCTTCTCCATCTCCCCCTCTCCATTACCTCTTCTCCATCTCCCCCTCTCCATCACCCCCTCTCCAACACCCCCTCTCCATCACCCCTCAAGATCACCATGGTTCAGGGAGCTCCTGCCAGAACCTTGTGGATGGACAGCACAGAGTCTCCATGCTGCTGATGGCAGCCCACAGCTCATTCACAGATGTAGGCTTATTTAGCATCACACAATGTTCTTTATTTGTTTACATAAACTTTATTATGTGCTGAACAGTCCCTGTGGCTTGTCTTTCAGGTTTAGATGCCATCTCAGTGCTCAAGCATACAGATTTCTTGACTGTCTCAGCTGAGCACTGATGTATCTCCATGGAGTTTGTGCTCTCCAAAGATCAGAGAGCAAATTGGCTTGGAGCTGGCAATCATCACTATGTCTAAATTCTGCAATGCCATACCTGAGCCCTGGCTCAGCAGGAAGTGGGGACAACCAGCGGTCATGGAAGAATTCCAAAGCAGGAAGCACTGAAGAAGTTAATAATCAGCAGGGCTGTGGTTTAAAATCCATGTATGTTCATGGTGTTTTGAAAAATGAGGGTTGGTGATTAATAGTAAGAAACAGTTAATGAACAATTTTACTTGCTACTCAAACTGGGATTGAGTCAGCCTTGAAAAACAATGGTACAGGCAAAATGTCTGTGACCAGAGTCTGTCCTCTCAGTCCTCAGCTACATCCATGCAGAAGGTGATGAAAGCTGAACCTATCCGATACAAGACTTATTGAGGTGATGCGGCCCAAAGTGGAGGAGAAATCATAATTATCCCTCTATACAGATTGAATTCAAACCTTTGGAAGGCATGTTGCCTGGGGTTAAGGTACAGTGTTCATGCATTGAAGCAATACCAGTCCAGCCAGAAGCTGTGCCAGCTTTGGTTCCTTGCCAGCTTGATCGGGACATCGCTGTTGTTGTTGGAAGCTGCCAACAGAAGACAAATGGAGGTGGGGACTCCAGGTGTCCCTCACTGATCTGCTGGCACTCCTGTCCCACCAACCTTGCCGTGGTGACCCTAAGGGACTCCATCTCTGTCCCTTTCCATCATCTGTGGGCTTTGCCTTGTGAGCATGACACCAGCTGCTCTGGGAGTGCTTCATCCAGGACAACTTGTCCTTCCTGGGTATTGTTATTTCTCTACCCATGTGGCTGCAGGAACACTCCCCTGGGGAGTGAAGGAAAGGTCATTTGTTACCCACTGACAGCCCTGGGCCACCGAGGTGATCTCCTGCCTGCGCCAGCTCCTGAGACAGACAAGTGGGGTAAGAATGCTCACAACAAGTAGGATAGGCTGCTTTCAATCCCAGTCCTAAAGGCTGCTTAGGACTTAGGGAACACTAAGCTCTAAAGTGGACAGAAAGAGCTTTTAGTCCTTCCTGTAGTGTCCTCAGGACCCTCCTGCCCCTCACTGATGCTCAGAGATGCCCTGTCCTACCTGCGGTGCTCACAGAGCTCTGCCACCCTCCCTGTGATGTCCTTCATGCTCTTTTTCTGTCCAGCTCTATCCGAGATCAGGAGAGTTCACTGCCCCTGCCCTGCACAGGTCCCCTGTGCATCCCTAGAGAGGACTGGGCTATCCTACCCCATGAGTGTCCCTTAGCAGGAGGCTCAGCCCCCTCTGCTGTAGGAAAGGGCTGAGTGGGAGTGGGGCAGCAGTGCAGGCAGAGCTCAGGCACCACGCACCACCACTGCCACCACCATGGGGACCCAAGGCTGCTGCTGCTGCTCACCCTGGCCCTGCTCATGCCCCCTGATGCAGGGAGGTAAGGGCAGCCCTGGGGCAGAGTCTGGCTGAGCCTGCTCTGCTGTCCCGGGTGCAGGGTGAGGGGCTGCACACCCTGACTGTGCTGTGCCGTGCCATGTTGTCTAACAGGCTGCATGCTCTTGTTGTGCCTTGCAATGCCATCCAGTGTCATCCCACACCGTCCCACCCCATTCCAATGCCATCCCATGGTGCAGTGTCCGTGACCATGGGAATTTCCAGCTCTGGCTGTGCTGTGGGTGTGGTTGACTACCTACCCCTGGTATAGAGAAGAAGCCAGCACTACCAACTCTGTCCTGCTCTGCCTAGGGAGGGAGAGGTGCTGTTCCAGCTGATGCTCATGCCACTGCTCCCTGGTGCCACAAAAGGGGCCATGCTGACCCCATACGTGCAGGACCCGTGTCCCACTGCTTAGGGAGGCTGGAGCAGGGGCTGTGACTCAGCACTGACCAAGGCATCCATCAAAACTCACAGTTCCCTGCACTCTCTGTCTGGGAACATAACAGGAAGGGAAGTAGACCTCTCTAATCCCCACCCCTCCCTAACTAGGTTGGTGCAACCTTCTTCAAATGCTGTGCTGGCACAGAAAGGAGGAAAAGGAAGCAAGATGCCCAGCCCTGGGCAGAAGGGCACAGGGTTTTTTTAAGGGCCAGCCACTGGCACAGCTGTTCCCCAAAGAGGCATTTTCTGGCTCCTGGCCTTACAGTGCCTTTCAGGCAGCAGAGAAGAAAGCAAGGGTCAGGTATTTCTTGCCATTACCTCTGGGAGATGGGTAAGGAGGCACATTCTGCTCCCTTCAGCAAAACTCCACAAGAGCCAGCCACCACTGGGCCTGCTCCCAGTCCAGGAAGATAAAGGGGAACTGCAAGAGTTCCCTCTTCCAGTTTGGTTCCATGCCAAAGATGACACTGAAGAAGAACGAGAGGAGACAGCTGGACAGATTTATTAAGAACTGAAGTGATTTATCCCCTTAAATGTGCTCCACTGCCTGCCCCCGGTGCCAGCAGGGAGGGGGCCATGGTACCAGACCAGGACCTGCTTCTTGGGCTCAGATTGTCACCGTCCAGGGAGCCGGGTCTCCCCTGGGGATTGTATCTGCCCCGGGCCCTCCTGGGCCAGAGCCAGTCAGTATGTGCAGTGTCACCCCAGGACAGCTACAGCATCCATGTGCCTGAGTGCACTAGTCCAATATGCTCACACACACATTCACCCACACCTTTTTTTCCCTACAGGACAGGTCCCGACCTTCCTCAGCCCACTGACTGCAGGAGAGAGGACTCCTGTGCCCCTGGACAAGGTACCAGCTGCAGTTCGGGATGGCTGGGGAACCTGCAGACTGTAAGAGCCCTCAGTCCACAGAGACGGGGGCCTTTGGGTTTGGTGCTCATGTAGACCCCTCAGGCTTGGTATAGAGCAGGAATAAAATTTCCATGAGGAAAAGGGCAACACTGCTTGCCAGATCAATTGTCCCTTAATAGCACCTCAGGAAAAGAACAGGAGGAAAGTGAAAAACCCTCTTTCCCCAAAAAGATTTTTAAAAATTGTTCTCAGTAGAGTGAATGAACAACTCAGGTGTTGAACTACATTCGGCCTGCATCCTGGGGAGGCTGGCAGCTCATCCAGCTAGTGCATCTCCAAAATCAGTTTCTCCCCACAGTTCCTGGTTAAAGCCCTCACAGCTCTAGAAATCTTGCTTTGGAGACCTGGCCAACCAGATCACCCTCATCTGTTTTTTTGTAAAATAGTGCTTGTTCCTTGGGGTAAGGACTATTTGAGGACCACTCTTTGTCCTTCTCTGTACTGTTCTCTCAGCCTCTGCACCAGCTACAGGAATCATCACAATGCCTTCCAAAGATGGGACACTGGCCAAAGGTGGACAAAGGACTGTCCAGGATCAGTGAGGGTGGAGGTGTTTTTCTGCCAAAGGTAAAAATGATGGCCAAGCCAGTCTAATAAAATCAGAATTTATCTTGCAGCTGCAAAACCCATGTTGTGGATACTGTTGGGTTTGTTTGTGTAACTGCTGGGAATTTTGGGGAAAGAAAGTACAAGAAAATTTCCCCTTCAGGTCAAGGAAAAGCAAAAAACAGTTAGTCTGAGTGAATTACAAAGTACTTTAATCATTTCAGTTATGTAATCAGGCGATGATGCAAAGGGTTGTGACCTAGAGTGGGCACCATGGAGAGAGGGAAGACGCAGCCTGGGAATTAAGAGGTCACACTGAGGTACATATGACCCCTAGTGGTTTTTTGTGTCTTGTTGAAGCTACGTGAAACTTCTCTCTCAAGGGAAAGTTAAAGATTTCTAAAAGGTCAGCTGTGCTTGATGGTTAAGCACTTATTTCAGAAAATTTGCAGAAAAAAGTAAAAACTCCTTCTGACTATAAGGAAGAAAATAATCAAAAAACTAAGATAAGAATTGGAAGCATTAACCAGAATAGACTGAAGTAACACAGTGAGCAAGCTATTGCCAAACAGAAAAAGAGAACAAAGAAACACAAAATTAAATCCTGCAAACAAAAAGAAACCAAAAACAACCATCCAGGTCCTGAGCATGAAAACAACCTGCCAGCCAAGCCAAAAGCAGCAGAGCAGCAGCACAGTAAGAACTACAATGAGATTAAAATCCCCTGCACACAGCTGAAAGTAAATACAGCATTTGCAACACTTTAATTATTAACATTAAAGAGAGGAAATGTCATTGCAGAAGCCATGAAGTAACCACAGCATTTACTGGTTAGAGAGGGATGAGCCATGAAGTTCAACAGCACAGCCCAGGCATGTGCCAGGCACTTCTTCTCAGTCTGTGACACCAG